>JANHGO010000297.1:0-42380 GCA_024606505.1 Aquila spilogaster
ACAGTGGCAGCTGGGTTTTGTCACTGAATACTGTGTTGGCAGCATACTAATGACTCATTTCTGACTGCCGACAGCTTATTGAGTGACTTTGTACAGTGATTTAAAGGCTAGTGTCAAGCCTGCAAGTCATTGTGCCCAGCCTGGGACCCGTTTGAAGTCAGAAGGAATTACGCTGAGGCACGCAATAGGGGCAGGCCTTGCGCTAGCAAACACTACAAGCCTGGGGTTGGGCAGATAGCCCAAATTTGTTTTCTCACCTGGGGTGACACAAATAGGCTACATGGGGATTTGTAGTTGCATTGAAAATGGTGCTTTTGGTTTGTTGCTGTTGTTGTTTTTTGTTTGTTTGTTTTGCATAAGGAGAGGAGGGCAGTTTGAGGGCAGGTATTGTTTTTGGTGAGGTACAACCAGTCAAGTACGGCAGCGAGTCACAGAAAATCTCTCTCCCAAGGGAACATGAGGATCATGACATGAGTGATCACAGAGTCCTTCCCATCCTGGGGGGATGCCCAAGGGGTGTGCAGGTGAGGTGTGACAGAAGTGAGCCAGGGGCAGCCCTGTAAGCACCTTCCCTGTGCTCATTCAGTCAGCATTCATGTGTGAACTGAGAGCAGAGCACCCCAGCTCCCAGCCGGACCTATCCTGACCCCTTCCCAGGGCAGGAGCCTAGTGGCTTTTCTATGCTTTGAGCACATGCAATTAGTAACTGCAGATAAGAACGGCTGCTTCTGCTTCTCTAAAGATCTCTGAGGAGACCTCATCACAGCCTTCCAGTACTTAAAGGGAGCTCATAAACAAGAGGGAAAATTATTTATTTATTTGTTTGTTTGTTTTCAGAACCATAACATGGATACTCTCTTTCTTGGGAAAAAAATACACGAGAAAACACTCCAAAGCATGCATAGTTCCCATGGGTGTATATGTGTTCAGAAGTAATGCATTCAGAACTTGGATTGTTTCCTTTTTTTTCCTTTTTGTTCTTTTCCTCATGGCACAAGGAAGGCTCACTGCTAATTGCTGCCTCTGACTCCCTCCTGCTGTAAGCAGAAGAGCCTGGTGACTCCTGGAGCTGAGCCACTTCACACCCATGGGCAGCCCAGCCCACTGGAGCCTCTGAGGCACATGCTGCCTCATTAGCAGGGCCTGTGTTGCATTAATTAGCCCGTTGTGCTGGGGCTGGATCTCACCTGTGTGTCGCATGACTAAGGTAAACTGTGCATCGCTGCAGAAGGGAAATTCCTGGCGGCCCCAGGTGTTTGCAAAGTGTCTACAAGAAGGTGTCTACAAAGCCACACCGGGAGCCTGGTGGCCATCTGCTTCCCTGGGCCATGGCACCAACACCGGGCTGGGTGCTGAGGGCATGTGCAGCCCTTTGCTGTGCAGAGCAAACACCCTTCCCTGGGAGCATGTTCCGCACAGCTATCTGAGCAAGCAGGAAGTCTGTGGTTCTGACCTTGGTGTTCAGATGAGCTTTCTAGCTGCTCTTCCAGATGCTCAATGCATTAATGAAAGATACGAGTTTAATAGTTTTTTTAAAGATAAATTATCCTCTAGATTCATGCTGTTCCGCTGTATCTACATACCTGTCATTACAGGCACTTACCCTGCTCTGTATGTGTACACATACAATTATATTGCTTTATATATATAAACACACTCCTACTTATTCGTATTTATAGATGGACTTGAAGTATTTATTCCCTTACATTCAAGTTAGTCACAAAGGAAAACCATCAGTGCAGAACAGCCCTGCAGGTTCATAATTCACAGCAACAAAGGAAAAAAGAGGAGGGGTGAAGGCAAAAGGAAGACAAAAAGCCCCCTAATTTTGGCATGAAGCTTATGGCCTTGGAGTGAAGGTGCCTGAGCTGTAAGGTTCATTCAGACAGGAGAAAGCTTTGGCTCAGAGGAGAAAACCAAGCTGAGTCAGGCAGGAGTTGTCTCTGGCAATGTCCGGGGGCAAAGTGAGTACTCTCTATGTACAGTCTATGGCAAGGGTAGTGAAGCCTGCACAGATGTACTGTGCCTGCCTGCTCAAAGTGTGTTTGCATCACAGCCAGGCTGGCATGCCGTCGTTGGCACGTTACCTGTACACGTCACCTTCTGTGCTGCTGCCCCATGGCTTGGGCCACCAGTGTGCCTCCTCAAACGGACCTGCGCAAGCAGGAAAATATCTCCTGTTTTGGAAAGGGGGGATTTTCCAAGGCATGTTTTTTTCTCCTGGTAACCCTGTAGAAAGACGACTTTGCACCTGCCCCAGCTCAGGCCATAGACTGAAAACTGCAGCTGAACCCACCAGTATCAGGGTGGGAAGGAGGTGTTGGTGGCTTGGGTAGCTTAAGAAGTGCTGAGCTCCATCAAGTAAAACTAAACACAGAAAATGGCAGCAGAAAGTCAGTTTTTAAGAAGAGTTCTTAGCAGTTTTCCTGTGGATCATTTTGCATTTTGACTTCATTATCTTTCAAAGCTAATTTTTCATTCATCTGAGTCAAAATTGTTTTGGGATAACCACAGCCTCAGAAAGTCAATTCTGGTCCACATTTGTGGTATTCTCGTATCTTAGTAGACTACAAAATGCCTTCTTTTCTGATGTTTCTCTGTGGAAAGCTTTGAGGGTAATTACAGTCCATCAGTCATTGCTAGCCCTTCTCCAAAACTCCTGGAGATCAGTCGTGTCGTCTATGCACCTGGATTCCAAACAACCAACAGTCAAATCACTACTTGCCTGTCTAGACATTGGTGTTTTAAGGCAGGTAACGTATTTACTTAAATATAACAAATACCCTTTTTTTTTTTTTTACTGTAAATTGTTGGTGTCTGTGGCAGATATCCACCAGACACGAAGTTTTTCTTATTGAATATTTGTTTGAAGCTGATTTTTCGTCTTGAAATTGCTGCCAAAATTGCGCTGCTGTATTGTTTTGCCTGCATAAAAACATCCTGGCAGAAGCATGTATTTGTGCAGGTGAGGCACATGGAAACCCAACACTGGCCTCACCGACATCCTGGGGGTGCCAAACTGGTGTTTGGAACTTTCAGGGTGCTTTTCTGGCTGTCAGATGCCAGAGGAAGCCAGGTTAGAGCTGGCACAGAGCTCCACATCTGAGCGAGAGGACATCAGGCACAGGTTGCTGCCAGCTCCCCTTCGGCTGAAGAAGCCAAGCTTCATTCATCTGATCTCCTGACTCCCCCCAAAACGCAGCTGTGGAAGGAAACACAGCACAATTTGTGGCCCAGGGGGCTGGATTCCTGCTTTTTGACCCCAGAAAATTGCTTGCAGTTCTGTTAAAAGAATGCCAGGTTTGCAAAGCCTGGGCAGCTTCACTGCAGCCCCCTGGGACACTCTGATAGAGCCTTTAATTACACGGTCACACAGTGCTTCGCCCCCACAACGCCTGTGCCTCCCAGGCTCAGGATGGCTCGTGCTTTTCTAATGAGCAGCTGTTCAATATTTGGTTTTCTCCTCCTCTCCCAGCGTGTGGTTCTAGGCACATTATTCAAACCCTGCTATGAATACAGAATTATTCATTTCTTTGTAAGCTTTTCTGCAGTGCTTTTTGCTTAATACTCCTGTGTATGTAATTCAGCCAGACCCAGGTGAAGCAGGGAGAGGAGAAGCAAAGAGTAAGGCAGAAAAGCACCATTTCTCTAATGTGTGAACGGGCTTAACTTCAGATGCGTGCCTGGTGAAGCAAATACAGAAATAAATCCAAGCCTTTCGTTGTTTGCCTAATTCTGGCTCCCTGTGGACAGCAGGCACAGTGGTGTACACATGGGTGGATGGTGTGTGGATTCCAAACCCCTGTACCTGCTCTGTTCCCACTTGTAAATCTGGCATATTTTAGCCAATTCCAGATTTTCACAAAGGCGAGAAGGAAGGAAATGACAACTGGAAGCCATTCGGTAATTTATGGCAGCTCTTGCAGCACATGCTAATAAAGTCAATGGTATTTTAAGTTGTATGCTGTGAACAGTTGGATTAGGCTGTTCAAAACAAGCTGTTTAAACTAATCTACTCATTATCTTCGAGCTTTAAATTAACAAGTTCTCGCAGTTAGCAAAACTGAATGGGAAATGCTTTAATTTTGCTTTGGCTAAGACCCAAGAATGAAAGAGCTGCTTGGAAGGTGGAGTTGCACAGAGCAATACTGACTGCCTCCAGGTGACTGCTGTGCAAATTAAGCTCCTGAAGGTTGACCAGGCCAACAGTAGTCACTGGCAATTACTTTATATGATTGTAATTTAGGTCAAAGTTTTCAGGGGGTCTCTGAACAAACACTTGTCAGTTCAAACATGTTTGCAATATGAAGCTGGGAGACACTCACAGGCTTCCACATACTTACTCACTTGGTATTTGTGGGTAAGACTTACTTTCAAGAATTCCAGGTTCCAGAGACAAGAGGGAAAGCATGGAGCAAGCAATACTTACTGTTGGTGTAAGGGACCAGACAGGGAACATTTAAACCATCTGGACACACGCAAGACCAAGGGACTCAATGGGATAGACCCATGAATGCTGATGGAACTGCCATTGTGAGGCCGTTCAATCACGGCAAGTGAGGGAGGTTGCTGAAGACAGGAAGAATGCAAATGCCTGGCCTGTCTTCAGGAAGGACAAGAGGGAGGATCTGGAGAACTACATGCCAGTCGCCTTGATCTCTAGTAAGGTGATGGAGCAAATCATTTTGGGAATGATTTCAAATGTAATGAGGACAAGAGGGTGACTGGGAGCAGTGAGCATGGATTTATGCCTGACCGACCCGGTAGCCTCCTTCAGTGAGCTGATGGTTTGGTGAATGAGGAGAGAGCATTATATTCTTCTTCTTGCCTTTAGCAAGGCTTTCAACAGAATCTCACATAATACCCTCATATTCAATAAAATACAGGCTACATAAAACAACGGTGATGAGGGCCCCTTCCAGCCCCTCCTGTTCTGTGGTTCTCAGAGAGATGCATGCTTTGGTAGCCCACCTTAATGCCTGATGTCATATTTGCTTTTCAAAAGGCATCTGATAAAACATTTTTCAGCCTTTCAGGGTGCATCTAGAGAGATAGGAGGAGTTGCCTCAGGTATCACTAAATTTTACCGAGTTTGCTGGCTTCTGTTCTTGATAGAAATAATGATAAAGCCTGAAATGCAGGATGAGGATGGATAGCACCCTCAGTTAATAACAGAGCAGCCCCATGAGGATGGGTACTGCACAAAGCTGCATGTCACCCTGTGCTTCGTGATGAATGCTGGCTGCTGGGCTGTGCAGGCTGGGAACTGGGTTAGCCCATGTGCAGCATCCTAGTTGTATTCAAATGAGACAGAGCTGAGACAGAGGTGTTTGTCTGGCTTGGAGGGGTGTGGGCTTCCTGCTGCTGGTGGGGGGAGAAAGTGGCCAGTACATAACCCCTCATGATGTGGGCTGCCTGGCCGGGGAAGCCGCTCACACAAGGTGTCATCCTCTGGGACTGAGTCTTATTTGTGATCCGTAAAGTGTAGATGAGCAAGGTGAGATCAGAAAATTGCAGAAAAGGAATGGAAACCCCAGCTGGAGTTGAGAGCTGAAGGTCTGACCAGATATCTGCACCCCAGCAGGCTCTTGGCTTCTCTCCCCAGCTGTGATAGAGAAATGTGAGTGGGAGCTTCACGGGATGATGGTTACTATGGCTACCCCCACACCGTCCATCCAGGCATCCATCTGCTTGGCTCACAGGGCTGGAAAAGATACACTGCTGCTTTTGAGAGCTGATGGTAATCTATCCTTGCCGGCTGGACAGGGTTGATATCCTCCTCTGAGATCAATTTTGCCTAGCATTTTTTAAGCTATGAAAACCATTCTAAGAGCAAAGTCATGTTGACAAAGAGGGTGTTGTTTCCTTTCAATAACTGTCTTATTGTTAATGAAGAAGGGGTACAATGACAATGGAGAGGTACCAGTAGGTCCCCAGCACACTGAAACCCCCACCATCTTCAGTGGGAATTTAACCCTTCAGGTTTCTTTGGTTGGCTGCTCAAATTTGCTAGCATGCAGCGGCACTGGTTTGGCATGTTTACGAAGTGCAGGGAATGGAAGCTGGAAATGCAGGAGTTACTGTCTCTAACTGTTCCTCCATGAGCCTTTTGAGTGGCAATGTACAGGAACTATAGGATAAGCAAACAAATATTGTGCAGTGGGTTGGGTTTCTTTCTGCCACGAGGTACTTGCTACTCTGAGTGGTTTGGCTGGCAAGTGGGACCCATGTATCTAATCTTAATTTTTAAATCTCTTTGCTGAAGAGATGTTTGGATAGAATTTACACATTCTTCTGTTCCAGTGACCTGTTGTGTGAAGATGATCCTTCATTTAGAGACTAGGATGGGATGAAAAATATTCTGCAGATTCATTTCTGCTTGTCAGCATAAATCCATTAAAAACCCCAGCTCCCTCGCCTGACCTTTGCTGTAGCAGATGCTGGGCTGCAGGCAGTATTGCTCTTCTTGGGGAGGGTGAACCTGATCTAGCAGCCTTAATCTGTTTGTTGGGGGATGCTGAAGGGCAAGATGAACAGTGTGTTCTTCCTACATTTCTAACTTGCTGTTCTTCATTTTCTAACTTGCCTCTTGAGTTTCTCAGTATATATAAAGGGGTTAGAATACATCAACATTATTTTCAGATGTCTGATTTTTGACTTGGAAAATTGTTGGTTTCAGCTTCTCTGCCAGATGGCTGAGGAAAGAGCAGCCTGTGCTTTGTGCTAAATGTTTGTGTGAGAATCTGAGGAAGCAGAGTCCAATTAGCATAAAAAGCCATTGCGGTCTTTCAGAATCTCGTAATGGGAAGCCACTGAAACAGAATGAGCAATCACCTGCCTAAAATAAAGTTAACTGCATCTATAAATCAGAACAGCTCAGTGAATGATACCACAAGCCTTGGAAGTGATTGGCCATCATGGGTGACAGAAATGAAGTACCATTCCAACTCTAGTATCAGGCATCTTGATGACATCATATATATAGGAAAAATTAAAGTGTACCTTCAAGAAATTCACTTAGAAAATGTAAAATCTTTTCCTCTGTACCTATTCCAGATTCACTGTCAACAGCACCAGCTCTGCTTTGTCACTTTCCTCCTTCCAAAACATGATAGCTATTGCCAGTCTTCCTCTGAACACTTGCACTCACGTACACACCAAAGCCCAAAGCTTTACCACAAACATTTCAATGGAGACACTGTTCTAGGCTTATCCCATGGGTAGTATATTTCTGTTGACCTTTAGCATATCTCACAAGCTGTCCTGGGTTTTGCAAAACTATGAGGGGAATGTGCTATGCACAGAGCAATTTGAAACAATACAGTTGTCTCCTTTTTAAAGACAGGAAGTGAAAATGCAATATTAACTCCCCTGCAATTACCAGTGAAGGTAGGGATCGTGTGACAGCACTGGCTGGAATTTAACCGCAGTTAATGAAAACATCTCCATGCACTAGAAAAAATGCCATTAGATCTCCAATGGCACCAGACTAGCTGGAACAAGCACCCCTTGGAACAGTCACTGCTTAGACGCAGAGTGAGATAAGGTGGAATTAAATGGGAGAAGGGATCAGGACCCCTTTGGAAAGGAGTTTGGTTGAAAGCATAGCAAACCCAATCTACAGCCCAGCACCATAGCCCTTTTCTTTCTGCTGGGATGTGCGTGCTTTGCATTTCTGCCAGGTCAGGGTCCCCATGCAACCACTGCACCCATCTGCTCTGCATGTGCTCTTCCTTGAAAGGTCATAAGAACATAAAGTTCTGACACTTAAGTAAAGGGTCAGAACCACGGTTATTTGTTTTATGTAATTAATACTCATTTAACTGGGAAACTACTCTTGCAATTAACAGTATTCAATAAATGTGTATTGTCGAGGAAATGGACAGTAGACTTAGCTGTAATGTTCAATAAGAAAAAAAAGATCTAGTAATCAGCTTCTCCATGGCATTGCAATGTATATTATCACCCTAACCCTCACTTAACCCTAACCCTAACCCTAACTGTAACCCATCTTCTACTGTGCCAGCCATCAACCAGAAAAATTCCTCTATTGTTTCCCTTTTGCATGAGCCACTCTTAGCTGGTGTAAGTTGGTGTAATGTATAGAAGTTTGTCATGCTGTAGAGCTACAGCTACAGGAAAACTGAAGGGGAGAAAGGACTGTAAGTCCTACTGAGGAGGAAGAATTCAGCTGTATCTTCAGGTGCTTAATATATTGGAGCAATATTCTCTCTGCAGGAGCCACATTTCATTGCCCATTGGCTCTTGCCATGTCAGGTATAGCATTGGGTCACTTCTTGGCTTTGGTTACATTTTGAAGGAGTGCTGAGAGCTTCTGAAACTCAGAGAGGATATGTTGATGCCTACACAAAAATCAGATCTAACTTTGTATCTCAGAAATAAATCTGCAAATGTCCATATTTTTTCAGTCTACTAACCTGTCCCATTTTGAAGGGAGGCGAGAAATAAATTGGATATATCTTCTAAGTATTCCTTTGCCTTTTGGCATTTTCTCTCTGAAAAATAAAATCAATAAGGAAAATGCAATACAAAACCTTTGGGGAAAAAAACCAAACAAACAACAAATATATTGCACCATTTCTTAAGATGCTGGAAAGTTCTGGATGCTCAAAAGCTGCAGTCTGCAGGAGTCCAAGTTAGGACACTGTATCGAGCATAAATTCTGTGGGTGAATTCCATCACTTAACTCCCCAGTGTTCTCCCTCTAACATGTGATTTATGTCCATGTACAGTGCTCTGAAATTTGGCGTAGTGCTTCCTTTTTTCCTATGCAAGTTTTACTCTCTTCCTTGAAAAATATCGTCTACTGGGTTATAAAAATCAGCTCTAGAATAGACTTTGCCCCCTGTTTTTAGGCACTTCAATGTCAGATTTTAATCCCCTTGGAAGCAAGACATCTGTTCATGTGTAAGCAGCCACACCTGGCATCTTCAAGCTGCCTCATGCCCAGGCCTCAGTGGGGTTCTCAGATCATCTTCTCCCTGGCCTCTCTCATGTTCCAGGCCTGATTTTTTCTCTCTCTCTTTTTTTTCTTCTTTCTTTTTAAAAATATTCTCAGATCGTACCTACCAGGTACCTCACATGGAATATAACTTGAAATAAGACTGTGTCTTCCCATTTTGCCCAGCATACTGCTTAGAGCACCATACTGGGATATGTGAAATCCAGATATTCTGCCATGTTTGAAGCACGGATCATTATCCTGTTGGCGGTCTGCCCTATGCAAGGCTTTCATGTAATTTCAAGGTGAATTGTCCTGAACCTCACTGATGGGATTTCTTTTCCTTTGAGTGACTCACAGTGTCATGGATTTGACTCTACCTTTCTCCTTCCAGTCTCAGCCAAGTCAGCCCACATCACTGGGGTGATGGGTACTGTTCTGGGCTTTCACTGTGAAGAACTGATAAAGCTTAATTACATATTTCCTTGAGTGCCACCTCTATCCTCAGCTTTTGGCAGTCTGCCCAGCCTGACTGGCTTCTGCAGGTCTCACTAATAGGTAGTTCAGGCGTCTTGTGCGTTGTTGAGGAGTACCTCACAGCTCAGGGCTTCAGGGATGCCTACCATGTGGTCAGGTGCCTTAAAATTAGGAAGAGTCGAAAGTGGCAGCTCTTAAAAATCCCCCATTGAGTGTGGCTTCTGGAATTTCTTTGCCTTTGAAAACCGTTCCTTTTTATCAGCACAGTATTGTCTCTTTCTTTTTGAGTGCCCCACTGGAAGTGCATCTCTGAAACTCCACAGTGTATCTGACCATTTGTACAGTCTGTAACGTGAAGAATCTCTGAATTTGCTTCCTCCAGCAATGAGCTTATGCACTGAAGTACAACGAACATGGAGTGCTGTTTGCTTGAATAGCCGCTAAAGTTATTAATAGTCTCAAAAAACATCCTGGAAATTCTTTTCAGTCCATTCTTAGTACTCGTTGACCTTAAACTGGCAAGCACATGAAAAAATGTTGGGAGGGGAAGCACGGATTAATACAAGAAAATAGAAACCACATGATGGAGGAAAGAAAGATCAACAAGGCAGTATTATTGAAACAGAGGGCTCCTTCTCACTTCTCATCCCACCTCCTGTCCTCCTCAGCATTTTTGATGAGGATTTTCTCTTTTCCAACTGTTGTTCCTCTTTCTTACTCCTGTAAAAGGTCAAGTCTATATCTTTAGCTTGTCCCTCTCTAAATAACCCAGCAGAAATGTCATTTTTACTATTACTAATTATTGTTACTGCTACTAAAAGGAAGGCCTATGTAGGGGTGTGTGTTGGGGACCTTGAAGAGCTCTTGGAGCACAACAGGAGCTGTAGCTGCACTGGGTTTGTTCAGCCATTAGCAGCTTCCTACATGTTTATTTGTAGCCTTACTTTAAAGCCCCCTCTTTTCTCAAATATGCACTACCAAAGCATTCAGGAGCTGCAGAGCAGCTTGGCTACACCACATCTGAGAGTCTTCATTCTCTCTGGATCTCTTTGTAGTGAGCAGCTGCTGATACCTTCTTGACAGCTGTTTTCCTGCCCATGTTCCCCAGACTCCTGGGGATTTGCAGATCACTGCCAAAAAACTCAAGAAAAGTTACTGTCGAAAGCAAATCTACATGTTACACAGCAGTGTAATTGTATAGATTCTCCTCTTGTTAAGGTCCTCTTAAAAAGAACACTGAAACATTTTTGGAGGCCCATACACTGGAAACCACTGGGTGGAATATTTTGTATGTTGATTTTGTATTTTGATGCTGTCAATTGCTGAATGCTCTCAACTCCCACTAACATTTTAAGCTGCTGACTGGGGAACTCTTTAGGGCCATAGAACACCTAGATACCTGTTCAAGGCAGAATTATCTGATCGTTTGTGCTGTTCTTAGATCTCTCATCCCCTCCATCTTGCTGTGTCAGACAGTTTCAGGGGGTCTTGGGGGTAGCTCGATATCTTGAAGGACTGGGGCTAAATAGAGGCACATTACATCTAACCCCATCAATAGACTTTGCAGCATTATTTTGCTTTACGAACGCTGCACATTGTACTATAATTGAAAAGTAATAATGATAGCTTAACTAACAAAGAGGGGATTCCAAAACACATTTTTCTTTCACAGCTCAGCTTTTAATTCTTAAATGGCTTGCTGTCAAATCTTTGAAAGCCAAAGATTATTATTTGTCTGCTATTAGAAATTCCATGTTAGAAGTCTAATCCATGTTTTGTGCTGTGTGTACTACAGAACTAACAGTGCTACAGAAAAATTGCTTTAGAAACTTCTCATGCATTGTATAACTGCTGGGAATTTGTTGCCCCTGACCATGAAGCAGGTAGAAATAACTATCTGAGCATTCATTTAGGATGCAGTTTTCTGGCTGTGCGATAGAGAGGCAAGTATAGCCCTTATCTAATGGAAGAACGGGCTGCTGAGCTGCTACCACCGCATTATATGACATATGTATATACAGCCCGTACCAAGAAGTGATAAAAATCCCCAGTCCTCTGTGCAACCCTCATTGCCTTTCAGTACTGCTATCTTTTATTAGTGAATAGATCCAACTAGTGTTATTAATTTCCTCCTACTACTCTGTAGGTGCATCTTTAAACAAACGATGGAGCTCTTATTGACCTCAGCTTATCGTAATAGTTTCCTTCTTGCTGTTAGATTTATGAGTTGGCTGATACAGCAGGACAGTAATGGCAGTTTTGATACTCTGCTTTGTTCCTCACATATTTCAGTAGTTGCACACTTGATACTGCGTTGCTTAAAAGATATATGACTCTTACAGTTTGAGAAACACCTTTTATCCTGTGTTATCTTCATTATACCCCTTCAGAGAAACACAACAAACACACCCTGCCACCTCTTCCACCTTGTCTTCAGCATTTGGTAGTAATGCTTATGTCATTACTATGATTGCTTTTGTTACGAATCTATAGCAGTATGTAGTCAGTGTATTTTTGTATGTTCTTGACTTACAAGGAAGCTTTATCATAATGATATTGTTTGTTTTCTCATGTGACCAAAAGATGAACCTCCTAGGGTGTTCACTGATCAGTGCTGATAGACTGGTCTTTCTGGAAAAATATTGTTTTGAGCTCACTCAGTTAAAAGCAAGGCAAGGAAATAGATTAGTCAATGGAAAAGGTACCCATTTAGGTTAGTTTCATGATTTTTTTTCCACAATTCAATTTACTTCTTACATTGTCTTAAACAAGTGGTAATAAGACAGCTTTTTATCTTCTGCTGACTTACATTTTAACAGAAAGCCTGAGGTATGGTCTTTATCATAAATTCTTGCTCACTCATATATTTTCTAATTTATCAAACAAACAAACAAAAAAACAAACCGGTCCACACCTGAGGTGATCCCAAGAGCACTCAGTGGTTGAATATGAAGAGGGTAGTGACAACTCACTCACTTAACTCTTTTTCCAGAATTTAGAGCAAAGGAACTTGTATCATGTTAGCCCTGTGGTCAGCTTGGTTCCCCTGCTGAAAAAAAAACCTAAAGGAAAAGAAGGAACCATCCAGCACTATTAGATATTGGGACACAGGATTAGATACTAGCAGTGGCTTCTCTTCTGAATTTTGCTCATTTCTGAAGCGAGCACAGGCAAGAGATACACAAGAGATACTCTTCTGAGGATTGGTTTACTTTCAAAGAAAGTCACGCTAGCTTGCACTAGCAATCCCAGCTGAGTGATGAGAGGATGCATTTTTTCTCTTTTTCTCTACTTCGTTGGATAAATCAAACAGCTCTACTGAAGACCAATTTTCATTTTAAAATGTAATTAACTGCTCTTTTCCATTGGCTGTTCAGTGCCACTGACGTCATTATGGAACTTGTGCCAATGTTGTAGGCAGAGATCTTAAGAAATCACCCCAAATGTAGTCATTGGAGAAAATTAGAGATGGAAAGGAAATGTCTGAGTGTATGTGTGTTCTACATTGCTGTAGATGGTCTGACTTCATTTGTTCTGATTTTCCCCTGAATGATGGTTGAAGACATTATGTTTGGGATCACCAGGCAGTTTAATGCAAAAGCAGTTGAAGGTAGTGGGTCTCCAACCCTTAGCTTCACTTTACTTTGGATCTCAGCATTCCTCATGTTTCTAAGGAGGCAGTTAGCAGCTTACAATGCTGAGGCCCTTTTTTTCTTTTTTAAAAATAAGTAATATTTGACAGTGACCTGTGATCTTGATGGGCTTCCTCACTGTTCGTCTCCTCTCTGAAAAACAATAACTGATCACAGCAGAAGTTTTAGACACACAACAGAACTTTATAAACATGTCAGTTGTCTAGGCATGGATAAGAGATGCTACGGATTCTCTCGTTATGAACTTCAAAATGATGTCCATAAAGGTCATGGATCTATTGGTTAAATGAGATTTAGATATCTCAGTGTTATAACTATATTGGAAAGAAAACCAATAGAGAAAGATGTTCTAAAGGGCCCATACACATACATTTTTCATAGAATTGTGGAACAAGTTTGTGTTAAAAAAGAGGCCTTAAATATCATCTAGTTCCAACTGCACTGCTATGGGCAATGGCAGCTTACACTAGACCAGGCTGCCCGAAGCTCCCTCCAACCTAGGCTTGAACACTTCCAGGGATGGGCATCCACAACATCTCTGGACATTCTTCTTTATGTCACAAAATGTTTGAAGGATGCACTGGATCCTATTAATTCAATGAAATTTCAAAAAAATACTCTGTATGTCTAAACAATTACAGTTGCTTTTATTTCTTTACACTTCATGTTTCTACATCTCTGAATAATCTATTACCCTCATTCCTTTGCTTTTCTTGCTACATGTATAAAACTTCCACACAGCTGGCAACTTATTTTTATAGAATCTTGGGTCCTGATATAAGATTTGGAAAATGTTTACAGCAGGGAAATCCAAAAGGACTTTGCTGGCTTCACGGGGCCAATTGAGATTTAAAAAAACTTCAAGTACATTGCATGCAAATACAGTTTGAACAGAGCCACATGCTGATAAATGTGTAGAGAAAGGGTTGTCTTAGCATTCCACTTTATAGGAGTTCTGAAGATAGAAACTATTTTAAACAATTAGACCCCCTTCAATTAGTTTCCGTTTCAAAAGTGAGTCATGAGTACATTGTAAGTAAGTAATAAAACCAAGACTCGACAGAACTCCCTAAAGATGGCACTTTATATGCATGAGCAGTACTACTGGATTTGTGGGATTTATTCCATAACTTTAATCTCACTGTTCTTTGGGCAAGGAGATTCTACCTGCATCAGGGAGTTCAGTGCATGGCAGATGTGTTAGATTTGTGTTGTTATGTGAACTGTGCAGACAACCAGTACGTACTTATCCAGATGCACAACTGCTCTGGAAAATAGTTGAATTAATTGTATTGATTACAAGAGACAATGTTGGGCAGCACATGTGAATTTTCATATCAATAATGTTCCACTAACTCATGGTGGAGTTGTAAGATTTGATTTTCCTTTCAAGTAGCCTCCACAGTTTCAACCTCTAGTTTCTTCCTTTTCGTACTTGCTCTTATCAATAAAGAGCTCAGAGGCCAAATTTTGCTTGCACTCTGTATTGCCATTGAGAACAATGAAACTCAAGCGAGATGAGCTGTTGAAGCAGGGAGTTCTCTGAAAGTACATGTGCATCTGAGCAATGTGAGGGTTGCCTAAATGTAACATAAATATCTGATACATCTGACCTAATTCAATCACAATAGCAATCTCTGAGATGACCTTGACCTTCAAGCAGAGAGACCCAAGCATCTGTGTCTGTCCGTGTGGCAATTTTTGACCTTGTATGAAGATCGGAGTGCCAAAAATCACAGCAAGTTTATGCCTGCAAATTGCATTTGGAGTTACATGTTCTTGTTTCTCTTTCTTATTTCAAATATTCTTCACATGCAAAGTTTGAATTTCTGGTTCCTGTGAACCCCAGGTATCTTCACCGAACTGGGAGAGGAGCCCTTGCATGGGTAACAGCGAGGGAACAGTGACCTCAGGCTAGAGAGTAGCAGTGACCTTTTGGACCGAGCTGGGAAAGGCAGTTTCTTTCATCAGCACCACAGGACCTGGAAGAGGATATCTGTCTCTAAGTGAACTAACACTTCTGCTGTACACTAATGAGCTAGTGGTAATTAGGGTGCTGTCAGCAAAGACCTCTTAATTTGAGAGGAGAGCCAGTATGTTTCTGAATGAAGGAGGTCAGTGAGGCTTTGACCTGAAATATCTTCCTGTCCCTTGTGTGCTGCACCAAGAGCCACAGGTCGCGCCTAGGGCACACTGAAATCCCCTGTGCTGCTCTTACACTGCTTTGGTTACTCTGTATTTAGAGCTCGTTTCATGCAACGACTGCTCACAGTGTGCGCATGACACTAACTCACTTTTTTTTCTTCTGGAATCTTCTAATTGTGCATTCAGAGTACTCTTTTCCCTGTAATATCTATATGAAGGCTTGTGGGAGGAACCGGCATTCACCCTGCAAACACCGATGCTCAATTTAAAAAGGTGTCAGGCAAACCCATCTAAAGAAATTATAAAGCTTAAAGGTGTCTTCACTCCCCATTTGTGATTTATGTAATTCCGTGCAATGAAAAGACACTGTTGAATCTTACCTGCCTTCAGGAATATTCTCCTTTTGAAAATGCTTCAGAGATGGCTGAGTATTACTTCACCAGAAGTTTAAGAGCAATAAACAGTACCTTTTAGAAAATGAAGAAGTCTTGGTCTCTTTCAGACTATAAACAAGAAGCAATAAATTAGCTGGACTGATGTCAGTCAGGGATATGAAACAGATTATGCTCTGTCCATCAGAGTAAGACTTGCTCTTGTATATGACTGGTCTTTGAAAGAACAGTTTTAGAAAAGGCATAATGCCCGTGGAGGGCATGGAGGTGCTGCCTCTTAAAATACACACTGAGAATTGGTAAAGGCAGGAAATGTGCAAGGTAAAAGTTCTGTGGTGGAGTAAATGGTCACAGAGAGGCTCTTATATTAATTAACACCTTCAAAAACTACTCATTTCTGAACACACCAATAGTGATATACCAAATAAAAAGCTTGAGTTAAAAAAAATATACAATGCCAGACAAGTTGTCAGCAGCAAATGTAATGCCCCAAAGAAATTATTTAAACCATTCCAGCCAAAGAGACAGAATAATGAGACCTTTATTCTCATTAATGAAGGATGCAGAAGAAATGATCAAGTAATTGGTAGTTAGTAAACAAAGTTCTCTAAACAGGAACTGCCAATAAAATAACACGCTTCTATTTTTGCTCATTGGAAGCATTGAAAAATGATGAATTGGGTGACTCAAACCCATGAGATCTTACAAAGATAATAAGAACTTTAATTGCTTTCTGTTATTTGAGGTCTTTTGTATAGCTCATGTTTTTGTAGCCAAAGGTCTTGAGGGTTACTTTAGAGAAGAAAGGAAAGAAGAGAAGAATAAAAATGAGAATAAGCAGAGTTCTTCCTGTGAACCCTGGAGCTGAGTCTTCAGAAAAGTCATCTAAAAATATGAAGCTTTTGTTTTAAAACTACAAACACTAGCAGTATGTGTGGTACTTGAGCCAGCTGAAGGGAGCAGTGCTGATGGCAAGCCAGCTTACATGAAGGACATATAATATGTTTGAATCGATAGGCAGCACAGGAACTATCCTAAACACTGCCAACTCTGTGGAAGGCAAAAATCCATGTTCTTGCCTCCTCTATCCATAGATATGCATATATATAATTGTGTGCAAGATATATATCGTATATAGCATATATAGATATATACCGTAGGTTGCTCTGAAAGTAATGCCTCCTACTTATTTCCATGGAAACTACAACAGATCTAAGGAACACAATAATGCTATATTAAATGAGCAAATTCTCAGCTACAAAACACTGTTTTGCAACATAGTCACCACCATTAGCTATATATTTTTACTAGTGATGAACAAGTTCCTGCATACCATGCTGGTAAACGTCTGCATGGCTGTCTGGAATGTGACTTGTATTTCACATTGGTCATCACTGCTGAAATGCACCACCCACTGCCTCACTGGGCTCACATCCACTGGTTGGTCTTCGTAAATGTTCAGCAAGCACCAATGAATGTTAATAGGCGCCATCTTTTCCTCATGGAGGAATTCAGCGACACACCTTTTCTTACATGCTTCCATGTCAGATGTCATTCTGTCAGACTGCCCCTCTGCTGCCATCTGTTACATGGCAACAAAATGTAATGGAATACTGGTGGGAAGGTTCAACCTCTACTGCTATACCACCAGCATCCGCCTCTGACATCGTGATCCAACATCATAAAAGAGGAGGCATTACTTTCAGAGCAGCTCTCACAGATGCACACACATATAGGTACATGCATTAGATAAAATAGTCTGGGGAAAACCATAATTACACCCTGTCAGCACTGAGGACAAGAATTCCAACAGAAGGAGGAGAAGAAGCAGAGCATTGTAGCTCATGGGAGTGGAATGAAATCACCATCTTTTGGTAGAAGCATTAGGATCTGAAAGACCTATTTTACGTTTGTAGTGACAACAACGTTATCAACCTTCATCTTAACAAATTTTGAATGTTCTCCAGTTTTTTGAGTGAAATTTTTTCAGGACATAAATTTTTGCTTATAAAGAAAAGCCATTTAAGTCCACTGCACTGGCTCACCTGTAAGATAGGCACTGGTATGTGTCTGCTTCTTTAGCTGCTCACAACAGCCCAGCTTCTCCCCACAATGACTATGTCACATTTGCCCCCAATACCTCCAGCATCACTGGAGAAGCCCATCTCCCAGGACATCCAGACCACCACAGCTTATTTCTGTACATGAATCCACCTCCACAGCACTTCAGCTCCTGTCAGATGAGAGCAGGAGGACAAAGGAGACACTTGTAGAGGGAAGGAAACAGGCAGGCTTATGTTGCTAGCAGACTGCATCCCACTTGTTGTTTGTTGCTTCTGCACCCACCATTTCCCTGCGGGATCAGAATGACTGTGACTGTGGTGACAGCTGTGACATGCAGGAAGATCAGCAGGGCCCTCAGGCAAGTTAAGCCTCTAAAGCAGACAAAAATCAGAATGGATATGTGCTGCAAGGAGTGAAAAAAATGTTCCACTTGTGAAGAATGCTAGAGGGGAAGGAAAGGCTGTCTTGACATTTTTTGGCTGTGTTGGTTTTAATGTTTGATAGCTCTTGTTTTCCAGATGAGTTGAGCTACTTGTATAACTTTCTGTGCTCTGCACAGAGGAGGTACTTACAGCAAGGCAATTTAAAGTTTTCAAAGTTATTCGATATCTCTCGACTCTTTACTTAATAACTGCTTCAAATGACCCAAGGGTGAAGTCACTATCAGCTCTCCTACAACAGCTATAATGGCACACTACTGTCACCTTAATGGCTTTATGTACTGCTAAGTTTAATGAAAAATGTGCCACTTCACTGAGGCCAAAGATACCAGAAAATAGGGTTTGGGAAATAACAGTGCAACTGCGGAAATGTCATCTCCTTGGTGGCTGAAGAAATTCATTTAATAATGTTATAAAAATCCTCATAAATGTTCGACAGTTTTATGTAAACGCAATAAACCAAAGGCATGGGGAGAAGAAGTGAAATTCATTTTGCATTCATGGTGCACATCAAAATTATAATGCAGATGAGGACAAAATGACCTATAAATGTTAAGCACATGGTTTAATATATGAAATGGCAGCAGTAGCCCTGCTGAGTGGAAAAGTGTGGTACTGTGACATGAAGGGCAGCACGACATGAGTAGCACTGGGTCAGGTGCTGGAAGGACAACGTGCAGTTCTCCTGCACATTGTATGTAAGTGTTGTCTTTGTGGGTCTAATCAGCAAAAAATGAAAAAATGAAGTGTATGTGTGACTGTAATTCTTGGAAGCTTAACATCAGTAAGAGCATGCTTACCTCTATTGAATGCTTTTATTGCCTAAAGGTGTGAAGTTGACCCTGTACTGAAAGTCAGCACAAGGTCTCCTAGGACTGTAGATGCCTTCAGAGTGAAAGCTGTAGTCTTCTTGTCTTTGGCCTAATTAGAGTTCAAATGAGTGTGCAGATGGCATCTCCTCGCCCCATAAAAGCAGCAGGATGGAAAGCAATGAAGTGTCCCACAGCCGGACAGAGGGGTGGATGATGCCCCTACAGCCATGCTTCCCATGGACCTGTGGACACACACAGTCCACCATAGCACACCTGGGTCTCCAACATCAGCACCTAGTGTGGCTGGTGCTGTTCAGAACATCAGTCAACAGCAGTCTGACTTCTGTCTGTAGTAGACACCGAGGACAAAGAATGGAGAACGTGTACTATGGGTTTTAACATCAGAACGGGACCCTTGGAGACTCTGGGGCAGGATGTGGAAGCTTGGGGTGGCTGACAGTGTGGCATCCCCAGATTTCTGCTTTGCTGCTGGCATATGAACAGCTGGATGTGCTCCTGAGCTGCCTGCAAGCAGAAGGGACACCACTGACTTTGCAACACTGCTCTCCAGGCCATGCCAGACAGCAGTTACAGGGTGAGTGTCTCCAGAAGCCATGCTGGGGCTGGGGCAGACAGCTGGCACTGGCAGCCCTGCAACTGGGGCTGCCCATGGGTCACAGGCTTGCAAACATTCTCCATTTGTTAAAGCTCACTCTTCAGCACAGGAGGTGTTTGGGTTTTGCTATTTGCTTAGTTTGCTTGCTCTCCTTCTAGAAATCTTTGTCATTTCCATTATTGCACATCACTTCTGTGCAATAATTCCTGAGTGTAAATCAGAGTAAAATTAGACCAGGGCAGAACAGGTTAAAGGACGTCAAAGGAAGGGAGCAGAAACAGATTTGATGCTGTCACATCAAGAAGCCTGCCAGATTTCCAGGTAAAGAGCTGGAGAGTGTGTTAGAATGACTCATTGTCATGGTTTTGACTCTGGGGAGGTTTGCAGCTGGTTAGGTAAGTACACTGAGCAAAGAAGAAAATGTTGAATGAAGAAGAAATCTATGCCAAAGGCATACTGACTTTGATAGCTCATTCCCATGCTGAAATTTAGACAAAGGGCTGCTAGGAAATTCTGTTTCTTAATGTCTAGAGCCTGTTTCAGATCATGTTCAATTAGATGTGCAGATTGCTACAAGCTCCAGTATGCTTGTACACTGCACAAGCACATCGGGAAAAAGAAAACCCAACAAAAATACTTGTCTTTAAGATATGATGGCAAAACAGACCATTGATGCTGTTCCTGAGCATGTAGTAACTCTATATTAAATTAATTTATTCTCCAAAAGAGTGTTCAGGCACTGGAACGGACTTCCCAGGGAGGTGGTCGAGTCACCGTCCCTGGAAGTGTCCAAGAAACATTTAGATGTCACACTAAGAGACATAGTTTTATGGGGAAATATTGGTAGTAGGTGGGTGGTTGGATGAGATGGTCTTGGAGGTAATTACCAACCTTAATGATTCTATGATATGTTAATTTAAGCCATGTAGCAAATAATATTCTAAATACCGGTATCTCTCTTGCTAATGAGATTTCTAATCCTATTGACCATTGAACACAGACTGATTTTGATGTGTTTGAGATTTCAGCAGAATTTACTTGTGGTCTGATGACCTTTTGGGAAGGAAGAGGTGTGAGACTGCACACCTAACAGTTAGGGTGACCCTAGTCCCCAAGTCTCCCTGGCCGTGACATCGCTGCATACACACCTGTTCTCCCCTGTGGAAATGCTCTTGCTGTCAGGAGGCTGAGCCATGGGTTGGACCTCACGTACCCTGAGGTGTCCAGGCCGTGCTGGACATTCAGATAAAGCACTGTGTTCACTAACTGGCCTCAGGGAGATCTTTGCCAGGGCGTTTTATATGTGGAAGCATCTTTGAATGAACAGAAAGCCCAACGATGGGTTAGGGTGGTCCTTCAGCAAACCTTAATTTTCTCCTGTTTAACATTCTTTCTTCTTTAGCATTGTACTATTTAACGTGGGGCAAGCAATTTCCTCTGTACTGCATGACGGTAGGGATATGTGCACAGTTTTAACGCATATCCCAAACCCAGTCAGTTAGGTGGGTGTTTGGAGCTCGATCAGAGACTTCAGTCCCACCTACCATGTAGACATACCCACCTCCATTTCCTTGGATCACTCTCCTCTGACTGTGCATCCAACTCTTAGTGTCGCAAAGCCAAAACTGGAGGACACTTGCATGCTTTACTGGGGTCTCACCTCTTATAGTTCATATGTATCTCACTTAAGCCTGAAAATATGAAGTATGTTGGAAAGCTTCCAGTCTATGGAAAACTGTGTCACAAGGTTTTAGTAATATATGAGTGGCTTTCCTTTAAAGGAGTTTCACTGGTAGAGAAATAAACATTTATTTTTTTCATCAGTTCTTGGATTTTAATCACCTGTCAATTAATCAGGAAACAATGTAAGCACACCAGATGTTCAGATCACGAATCATCATGTTGGTTTTTTTTTCCAATTGTATTTCCTTACAGTTTGATTCATCTTCATCTCTGACCTAAAGCAGAAAACACAAGAGTAATTGCTTGAAGTGAATATGGGTTTCTAGGTCAAACAGACCTTAGGGGCTGAAACTGCACATATGTATCTTATTTGTCCCAGCTGTTGAAGTCTGTTTGTTCTGTAACAACTATTTGTGTTCTGATAGTGGCCATTAAGCAGGAAAATACTGAAGTGTAAGAAGTCCTGCAGAATTTATAGTCTACTTGTGGCTGACATGCAATAAGCTAATGACATGAGGAGGAAAGGTGGGAGGAACAGCAGGGATAACAAAAACAGGATTGCGTGGTTATATAGATGATGTATGTGGGTAGACTGTGGTTCTGAATCACATATGGAAGGGACGCTGCAGAAATCCAAAGAGCTGACACAGCACTGCTCACCTCGATACAGGAAGGCTCCTGTGGAGAGCGGGGTCAGACACCCAGAGCAGGGACCTGGGGACACATCTCAGGAGGGCTGCAGGAAGCTGGCCATGGTTCCCCTGCCTTATGTTGATGCTGTGAGAGACCTGGGAAGAAGGGAAGGCTTCCAAATCAAATATTAGCTTTCCATGAAGTCTTTTTTTGGGGCCGCTACTGACATGAGGGAAAGGAGACGGGGTACTAAATGACCTTATGTTTCTGGCTTGAGACTTGTGTTCCTGTTGCTGTGTTTATGGGCTGATGGTATAATGTCAGTGTTGCCTTTGATGTGTGCCAAGCTATTACCAGTGATGTATGCAGTAACTCATTCACTGGGAACTAGAGTATTAGGCTAGGATCAGTTTCATCTGCCTGTGCTATAGTGTATAAAATGACTGCTGCCAACTCATACTTCTAATGCTTTCCTTGAAGAGTTTTGTCAACATTTGCCTATGTAACACTTGCATAAAGGTGGACTTACTTTGATGTATGGAGGATTTTGAAACCCTAATCAGTAAGTCTTATATCCTTACATAATCTCTCACTTCCACAGCAATCTTCATTACTGAAACTCTTTCACGCAAGAGTCACTGCCAGTCATGGTCCATTAAGAGAAGCATAAAGACAGAGCACCAGTCCCAGACAGTTTTGTCAGACCAGGTTTTATATGAAATGGTGCACAGAGATGTGTTATGAAACAGGGATGAAGCAGAGGTGGGTCTTTATAACAACAGTACATCTTTGACTTTTTTCGTTTTCGGAAAGCGTACGTCACGTTTCCTTGTGAAGTAATGAAGCTTTTTAAGAAGTTTAGCAGAAATGCCCAAGCTGGGGACACAGTGAGAAGGGACTGGTACTGATATCCCTGAATTTTCTCTCTCACTGGCAGCACATCCTTTAGTTTCTTCCTTTTTATTTATTTATCTGGGGAAAAGAGTGATTGTGTAATAGCACCTTCTGCTTAATAAACTCTAAAGCCCAAGTATTGCCTTTTTTCTCTCTCAAGGCAAAGAATGGTGTGTGAGGATGAGCACAACACGGCTGTTCAGTTTTAGCCTTCTCCAGAGTTTACTGTGCTTCCGGCTGAGGCTGAGGAGAAGCTGCTGCTCTTTGTCTTGCAGGTGAAGTGAGCACGTTTAAAAGGTGCTTGCATGCTTAGCAGATGCTTTCCACTTCTCATTTGCTTTCATTATTAAAAATAAATAGCAGTGAAACACCAGGGGCCAGAGTGCCTCCTTACATTTCAGAATTCAAATATACAAATGTGGTTTCTTCTCACTTTGAAGGAAGTTAAGATGAAGTTACGAGGAATTCACTTATTTTGCATCTTTTCTAAATATCTTAGATGGGAATTCAGTTGTTATTTCCACATTCTTTAAAGCCCTGAAGTGAATCCATCAGAATATCCTGTATAGAAGAGTTAAAAGTTATCCAAGTGAGTGTCATGCCTGATGGTCAGCACTGTGCCACTGGGACAGGCTGACCTACAGCTCCAGCTGCGGGCTGAGCCCCGATCCATTACCAGGAGGTGCTTCCGATGCCCATATTTGATTTCCATGCCTGAGCTAACCCACCCACACACCAGACTAATTCCTGCTGCGCCTGACATTTCTGTTCTGAATAGGCTCCAGCATTCGTGTGCCGGCTGGGAAGATACACAAATACACTTCAGCCATGCAGGTCTGCTTCCTCTGAGCTCGTGTTAGCAGGAGGGAAAGCCAAAAGGGAACTCAGAGGCAGCCCCGCTGTGCTGAAACACTATTGGGGCCACCGAGAGTCACAGCCCTGGGGCTGGGCACAGTTGATTCGAATGAGTCACTTAATGGAACTACACCACAAACTAAAATGGCTCGTTATCAACAAACATACACTAGAACAGAAGTGCTGATCACAGCTCATCTTTCTACATGAATTCATCTGTTCCCTCTTGTCCTATCACTATCTGCCCATGTAAAAAGTTGATTTTGGAGCTGATATGGAGGGGCCGGGGTCCTAGAGATGAGATTGCTTCAGGGCATTATTAATTGTAAAAGCTGAAATCTCAGGCATAACAGGAGGTCAGAATAAAGTGCTCTCTCATGAGGGGAGGACAGGATAATGCAGACCTTCTGAATGTCTCTCATCAGCCTCAGAAGGATTTAATTTTAAGCCTGCAGTTAAGCCACCAGCTTAAGAGGAGCTGTGTGGAAAGGGAAATACAGGCTGCTTTATTACTTAAACATCCAGACTGTTGCACATATTGTGAGGCTAATTGCAAATGCTGCTTCATTTTCTTGGTTCATTTTTGTACCATTAATGCACAGGACTAGAGGGGGAGCAATTATTTTCCATCCCTTGCTCCGTATCTTCAGGCTGTGTTTCTGAGCAAGCCGCTCCACCCCTCCAGCAGTTTGTGCATTTAGCTGGCGACTGTCAAGAGAACAGTTGGTGCGATGCAAGTGGTGTAAGTACTATTTGAGCCTTTGAAATCCTTCTCTGAGGAAAGGACTGCAAATGCTCTGGGCAGGGACTGTGCAGCGATATGTCTGCAAGGCTGCAGCACAGAGGGGCGCCAGTTCTCACAGGGCCTTCAGGTGTGAGAGTGGCTACAGTCATCACAGTGCTCTTCCTTTTCCGTGCTCATGTGGAAAGGAAAACAGGGATGGACAATGAAAATGGGAAGATCAATGGGGCAAATAAATGGAGAGGTAGACTGAAAGGAGGGAAAGGCTGCAAGAGAATGACGTGGAATGAAGACAACAAATA
Organism: Aquila spilogaster; assembly: GCA_024606505.1. NCBI lineage: Eukaryota > Metazoa > Chordata > Aves > Accipitriformes > Accipitridae > Aquila > Aquila spilogaster. Next base: position 24,671 of record JANHGO010000297.1, read on the forward strand.
GAAATAGAAGGGATTTGCATGCAGGATGGAGAGACATTGAAGTAATAGCATAGTGTGGAAAAAAAAGAATACAAAAAATGGGAAGGTAACAACACAAGTGGAAACTATCAGATGAAGCAAACGGACAATGAAACAGTTCATGAGGGAAAGAGGAAAAGGGAGAGCAAAGGGAACAGTGTGTATTGATAGCTGAGCTCTAAGGAAAATGCAAATGATGGTGTTTAAGAAATCTTCCTGTGTTGCTTGGAATTAGGATGCTTCTGGCTCTGCCGCAGGATTGAGAGTGAAAGCCAATCCTCTTTGATCTGCTCCAGTGGTGCAGAATGACTCTAAGGGAATGTATCAATTAAGAAAATATTGAAATTGCTAGTACAGCGTTTTGCATATCTTAGGTCACACCAAAAGCAGGGTGCCTTGGAATATAAATGAACCATGATATTGGCATTACAACAATTCACTGAGTTTTCTATGGCAAAGGGTAGGAAAAGGCAAGATTTTGGTTGTTCTATGGATCTTCATGATGACCACTGTGTCAAAAAAGTGCTGCGCTCAATTGCTCAGTAGCAGTGCAAAGCAGCACTTTATGAGTTTGGTAACCTCTTTCCTCATGAAAATGTATGTCAGATTCTAACCGGTTAATTTCTTTACGGCACGAGCAAAAAAACAGAAGCCACAGCGTGAAACATCAGCTATCAGACAAGGTTGCTCACAGCAGGAAAGCTGCAATGTTTGTAGGCCGTCTTGAGTTATGATGACACAGACTTTAAAGACAGCAGGGAGATAGGAGATGTAGAGAGGAGTTTACTGGCCCAAACGTTACTAGCACCTTCAGGTATGTAAGCTTCCACAAAACCTTGTCAAGCACTGGTTTCTAGTTCTTGCACAAGGCCTTGTGGCACCTTTGCACCCTTCTGTTCTGGCCGTATGGCTGGGAGAAACAGAGGGTGGGCCAAGCACAGACGAATGCAGATGCCTAATGGTCCTGTCCTCATGCTTCTGTGCCTACAGAAGGGCTTCCCACTCCGTGCTGTTATTTACTTAAACAGAATCACTTCAAAAGAACTTTAAATGAGATTTTAGAAACAGAAAGTTCACCTTCTTTTCCCAAGTTCATTTAAGTCATGAATGATGATCATTCATCAGGTCCATCAGATCCATAGTTACTCTATTACCTGCCTTCATCAAGATTTCATTTTTCTGCATCATCATCCTCTCATGAATAGGATCCCCACCTCTGGCATTCATATGGGATATAATGGGCACCGTGTATAATGCAGAACACTAGGTCTGTCGAGACCTAGAGAGGAGGGTAATGTTATGAGTATTGCGCTAGCACTGCAGCCTGTGATAGATACGTTGCTTCCTCTCGTCACATGCAAGCTCACTTGCATTTTTCCTGGCCCCTTGTAGGAAGATTTCATCAAATAGTTTGATTAATGTTTCTTTTGTCTTTAGTGCAGATACGAAAAGTAGGTGGGGAGCCATTTGTTCGTTTTCTTTTCTTTTTTTTACCGCAGCCAAGTAAGGATTGTAGGTATAACTTCTATCATGTGTATATAATGAATATAAAAAGCATCATGCACAGTAATATGCAGTAGTGTACTTTGATTTATTTTGCTGTTGAAATGAAATAGGGAAATGACACTCTCAGGGCAATGTGTTATCAGCTTTCAAAATTCCCAAGAGTAAATTATGTAAAACTCTATTCAGTCAAAGTCTACAGTCTTGTAGAAGAGTCAAACAAGAGTAATTCCAGATGAATCAAGCCAGGGTAATATATGAGTACACCGGATGGAGAAACAGTCTGTCTTCCTTCCTGGTTGCAAGCATTGTGCTGTGGGCTTAGAGAGATAGTTTAGAGTAAAGGAAGGAATGGGTGTCTGGATAACCAGAACAGCTGGGAAACCGTTCCAAAAAACTGGAAAAAAAAAAAAAAAAAAAAAAAGCCCTTAATTTTGCTTTTGGGCTTTCATTTCTTTATATTTAACTATATATTGTTCAATGAAATGCCATTTTTTTCCAAAGATGAAAAAAACCTTTTCCAAAACTGAAAATAAAAGAAGTTGAGGAGAGTTCAGAGGGGCAGTTGTGTTGCTGTTTTACTTTTCCAAACCAAAATGATTTGATAAAAACAAAACCATTAAGTGTATGTGCATACGCAAACTGATGGGTCTTGTGCAGGGAAGAAGTTTCAATTAAAACTTCTCCCCAAGCCAACTGATGGTTTATAGATAGAAGGAGTGTTTGTATGCCTGGCTGGAACTTATGAAAGGGACTCATTAAGGTACAGGATGGAGACAGCGGAGGGAGATTTCTCAATAGCTCATTGAGAGCAGTGACCCAACATGGGCCAGAGAAAGATGCAAACAAATAACAATAGAGGGGAGGATTAGGAACTTTTGGCCCATCTGTTTCCTGTAGGTGAATGCAAGAGCTGAGCAGCCTGCTTGGAGTTAGCCACCTGTTTACTCAGCATTGCAGAGGGCAGACAGTTTTCAGCATTGATTAGATAGCCAGGAATGTGGCTACCTACCACTGCTTGCTAAGGATGTCATGGTGCTGCACTGCAGTGGGGTGCTCATTTTAAAAAGGGGCTACCAACACCGCCAGCAGTGCATCACAGTCCTTCATGAAATACTGTCTGAAGAGAGGAGAAGGTAGGAGAGGGATTCCCTTCTCCTTTGGGAATGGTCACTGAAGATGCTACTTCCTTGTGCTTTCTGTTCAGGAGAGATGAAAACCCCCTTCTGGACCCAAAACCAATGGTGTAGGGGAAGGAACTGCTCTGATCCTCCCCCTCTTGCATGCAGTAAGGAAGAAAGAGGCATCATTATACACTGAATAAGTTTTCTGGCTTGCATTTGCACATTCATCCAGGGGGGCTTTCATTCCTTTATTGTATTTATAGGTCCCCAGGCTTGGGAATTTTGGCTTAAATGAGGTTAATGGTAACAGTTGAAGCTAAATCCCAACACCTGCTCTTATAAGCTGTAGCTGTCATCTCTGTTCAGCTGTTCTCCATCCTCCTTCACAACAGGCCTGTCTGTTGTAATCAACACACAAATTCTCATTGGCTTCATTGGCCAGGTCCAATCTCCTTAACAAAAGGGGTGGGAATACTGCGTCACTGACCATGGAGGCAGGAGATAACCTTAAAGTGTGACCATGATGTTTCATGTCATTGCACAAGATTTACTCTTTTATCTTCAATCTTTTCTTTTTTATGCAGGTGGAGGTGCGGCCAGAATCTCTTGAAGGAGGCTCCTGTAATATTTGACCTAAGCCTCTTGTATCAATAGGAGGGAATGACCTTTCAACAATGTCTCTCGTCTCGTTTCATTCTCATGGTCAATGAATCACACCACAAGCTTTGATCGACTGAGTGTGAAAATTACACCATAAGGTCGTCTGTCTCTTTGAAAAAGCAGCTGTTCCATTTTTTCTGTCTAATTGAGTTTGTCCTGCTGAAAAGGACAGAGTTTCTTTCATATTTCAAAGTGATGAGTTCTTTGTATGATTTCAGTGAATTTTGGGCAGGAGAGGGCCTGCTTCTGCTTATGGCTGCTTCATTCTCTGAGGAAATGTAGCAGGCTGTTTTCATTATCCATGAAATAAATCTGACACCAGGCTGCTTAAGGGCATTCCTGCACCCCATGATGCGTGGCATTGACGGTGCTCTGTAGTCAAGCTATTGCTGTCAGGTTGGCACTAGCCTGGACTGCTGCAGAGGCAGCATTGGATTCCCCTGGTGTAAAGAGTACCTGTACAAGAGATATAATGCCACTGTTCATATTTCTCTGACTAAATGGGAAACTGGTGACTAGTTTTCATGTTTCCCTGCAGTACTCTTCTAGGGAGAATGGAGGGGAAATGTAAATAGAACGAAAAACAAAACCAACCAAAAATAAACATCCAAAAATCCAAAAGCTGCTTGAAAGTCCTCTCCTTCCCTATGTGTTCAGCACAGCCTTGAGGATCCAGTTTATAGTGGGGGATAACCAGAGCTGAATCATAGCAACTTCTGACCACTCTGACTATGCTGAGACAAACCCATTGATATAAGTGAAGTCAAGGAGAGGTTAAGACTGTGACTCAAGAAGTTTTGAGATAGGGAAATAAAACTCTTTCTTCTAAAAAAGCAAGATAAGGTCAAATTCAGGAAATTTTTATGTAGCCTGTTAAAGGACAACCATACAGACTAAATGAGGGCATCGGCTGCAGCTTCTTTAGGAAAGTGAATACTGTTTCTGCTGAAGCTTACCATCCCCGACTGCAGCTATTCAGATGCAAGGTTTCAGCTAGGTGAAATGTGTGCAGACTAGAAAGTGAGCAGCCCCTAGAACACAGAACAGGAGTAAAGGTTTATGTCTACATGCAGAGTAGCGTGGCGCCTGTACGGAAGAAGTCCGGTTGTAATTCAGAGCAAACCATTTCTTGGTCAAAAATGGCCAACTATTCTGAGTTGCACTACGGTTTAGCAGTGGGGGACATGATAGAGAATGTGTAGGAGCCAGTCCCATTGTAAGAAGGGCTGACAGGTCCTTATGGGGGGTACATCTACACCATTCTGCCTCCTAAGGAGAAGCAGCATAAACAACTGGACAAATGATCATTTCTCTGTGACAACAGGTTTTTTAATTTTTTTTTTTTTCCACAACAACAACAACTAAACAAAACAAATCAAAAGAAAAGAAAAAAAAATCAAAAAAAGCTGTGCCAACCATTTGGACTGTTATTTTCTGCCAGTCACTTTTGTTTGAGAAAAAGGATTGTTGTAAAAATTACTTAGTGCATGATCCCTTCCTCAGTATTTATTGCAGTGGATCTCTCAGTTTTAGTGAAGAGGCAGCATAGAGACCAATACAGATATAGACCTTGGGAGATGAAGTACTAGGTCCTATTTTATTATTGTCCTTAGCTTAGATCATTGATGCTCAGATATAATGGAAATATAATGGAAATATAAGGTTGTTTCAGGAAAGTGCATAGGCTGCTAATCCCATCCTGATGCCTGTAGCCACACCATCATTACTGAATTATTTAGAACTTCCATTGAAGGACTGATTGCTGTTGTTGGATATTTTTTTACTAAAATAATCTGAACTCTGTTTCAAGCTCACTGCACTGTTGGATAGCCAATAAACTCTGATGCTCATTAATAGCCAAAACTAGCCTGAGTTTTACTGAAAGGTACATTAGCTCACATCCTGTTGTTTGGCTCTATGATTGCAAAACTAAAATGACTGAACACAATGTGGCAACATACATGCTTTTGTAGCTTTGCTGCCAACTGTTCTTGGCATAAAATGAGTTGACTCATTTTGAAAATGGGCCTCTGTTACTTAAAACTGGGGCAGAATGCAAATGCTCTTCTTGCTGACCATCACTGACATCGTTACCGGTATTTTTTGTGGAAGAGTGATGCACACTCTCAGAAGGGATCTACACGGGGTATATTCTGTTAAGCTGATACATTACAGTAAGATGAAATCACTCATCTCATCCAATAAATCTGTAGGTGAGTTTGGGAGAGTTAATATTTAAAAAACATAATGCAGACTACAAGTGTTTTGGGAGGTCTGTCTGTGTAAACGGTGTCTGGGTTGAGCTTGTTTTTTCTGGCAAGACAAATGCTCCATACCCATTCAGTTGGTTCCTTAGGGATGTACAATCCATTATCCTAACCTTGAAAATAACAGGTGTGAGGAGAGAGAAAGCATGTAAGGGAGAAGAAGGGCAGTTTATATGGGAAGAGGGATTACTAATAAAAGGTGTCGTCCTGAAAAGGCTCGCTCTGGACACTGGATACATTGCTTTTCATTTCTTTGTAATCTTAGCTAAGTTATACGATGTGAGAGAACAGATTTACATTTTCCCACCCGGTTTTATGCAAAGGGGATGGTAGCTATTCAGTTTTTGACTGATTTTCCTTCATTATTTCATGTCACAAGAGCCTACAAGTGTAAGGTGATAACACAGAAGGTCTGTAACAGTACCTACACTAAGTATTGGGGTTGAGATAGATATGGCATGCATTACCTCCCCATGCATAGAAGTCATGCAAAATCTATCCTGGAGGCATACAGCATCCCTTTCTTTCATAGCAAAGCTAAGTTTCTTAATATATGTTATTATTCTATTTAATATTATCCTGAGTGAGAAGAAAGGAAGTCAGAAGTGACTATTAGTCATTATTCTGTGGCATCGTTATTCTGCAGTTGTTCACCTAAATCATTCAGATGTTGAAAGAGACGTAGTCTTCATCATGACCAAATCTTCCTGGCACTGCTTGCGTGACTATTCCGCATGACAGCAGTAATCGTAGACAGTTTTCTGTTTCTATGAGAGATATTTAAAAATAGAAGAAGAAAAAGAAAGGACCAGCTAAGGATCCAGATATAATTTAGATAAAATGAAAACTTGCTTCTCGCACTAGCTCCTTCCTAGATTCAAGGTAGTCTTTTGCCATATTCTGGGACTAGGATGACCTTGTAAATCTTTGCTGCTCTTCAGCTACCCCCTTTCCTCATTTTTCCCCCTGCTCCATCCTCCCGTATGTGGAAGCTTTAGCCAACCAGTGACTTGACACAAACCATTCTGAACATACAAGGTCTGAGACTTGGAAGCGGCAAATAGCTGAGCACTCATTCCTCTGCTGCAGGAGCTCAGATAATGAGTGACTGCTTTTAAAGGCACTAGTTTCCTAGACAGATTTTGATTAGTGCTCCTCGCTCAGCTAGCAACACAAGGAGAGGTTGTTGGATGAGTCCCACAGAATCCGGGGCCTTGCTCTCCCATACGTTACATGAAAATCTGTTGTTTGGGTCTTCTGAATTCAATTTTTGTGCATTGCAGTGTGTTTTTGAAGGTGTACCTCTTTTGTGGACCTTTCTGAACAGTGTCTGGCAGAGAATGGGGCTCAGTAACTCAGGAGGATGCTTTCAGTCTCACCTCTCCATTGTGCAAAAAAGTGATAAGGCAATAGACAAGGACAGGGATGGCGAAAGGGAGAGAGGACTGCAAACATCAGAAGAGTGCTGGATGATCCCTCTTGGTTATCTGTGCTTTTGTGGCCATCTATTGAAAGAGATACAGTTAGTGAGGCTACGCATATTGATGTTTAAGACTTGGATGCTGTACTGCCTGAGATTTGGCAGGTGTAAGTTATACTGCTTGTTCAATAAAGTAAGGCCTTGAGCAGGGACATTCATAGCACACAGCATCTTACACATGGCTGGGCAGGGTGAGCACAGTCATAAACTCCTGGAGAATTCTAATTTGGTACAGAACCCAGTGCAGCTTTTCACCAGAGTTGCAGAAGTATCAGGCTCAGCCACCTTGGTAAGGCAAGTGCCCCTGTGTCACCCACCACCAGCCCTCCCAACAGAAATGCATGCCAGGTCTCCTGGAAGAGGCTTACTGTGCTGTGGCTGAGTAACTTCTGAAGGGTGCAGAGTGCCCTGTGCTTGGCAAATATGTGGATAAAGTCATTCTCTCAGTGCAGATTTGGAGAGCACAAGTGCAGCTCACTGGATGACTCGGGGGTGTTGACAGCAGGTTAAGACTGATCACTGTAGCTGTTTGCTCCGTCTTTCTTGAGGGAGATTTGTCCCCAAAACAGGGGTGACAGGAAGGCTCATGAGTCAGCTCCTCAACCACCAGAGCTCACAGCCCAGCATATTATGGGAAGCTGCCGCTGACCCGGGGTCATGCTTTTAAGCCATATTGTAAACTACAGCTGCTTAAGAGCTGATTCACATCCCTTAAATCTCTTTCTGCTGAAATCTTCAAGAATACATTTGATGTCCTTGCCTCATCTGCCATTGCTTGCAGGCCAACATGAAACCAGGAGTGAAGTTCAGCAGAGGTAAAGAGAGTGCTCCACTTCACAACCCTTAGTGAAGATGTTTCTCTTGGTCTAATAGCCCTTGTGACTGTCAATCTGATTGCTCTGTTATGACCTAAAGACTGGGCCTGATGGATGAGCCTTGAAGTTCTGTGTGCTTTGAAGAGAGCCTTTCTGTTAAATAGAAATGTAACAAATGTCCACTCTATTCTCCGAAATTATAATCCAAGTCTTTATCTAGGCCTAGATGGATTAGTCTATGGAAAAAAATGGTCAGCTTGACTCTCTTTACAAGTTATAAAAACTGAGTTGTGTAGATGTGGAGAACCAGATCCAATTCAGGATCTGATGTCAGATGGTAGTCAACCAATGGTTTGTGGTCTAACTAAAGACTGAAGACTTGGCAAAAGTTTATCTTGACTCTCCACTCCTTCAGTATTTTCTCCAGTAATCTGGGTGATGGAAAAGGCTGTATATTGATTACTGTGTTGTGATGAAAACCTAGAAGGGGTTATAATCACGCTGGTGAGATTAGTACATTTTCAAGGGATAGTGACAAATTGGAGAAATAGTCTTAACCAATATGTTGTTCTGTGAGGACAAAGGCTTAGGAACAATCTGTTGCTGGATGGAAAAAAAAAGTCTGCAGGCACCAGTGGGAGGAGGCGGATACTACATCACAAACTGAAATATTTGATGTGAAAAAAAAGGCAGTCATCAGATGGGGATGCTTAGATGAGTGAGTTATTCCCCCTCCCTTCTATAATATAATTATTCGCCTCACTTTATTCCAGCTTCTCAGCTATAGTGCTGTGATGGATATCAGCCTTAAAGAAAGATGGAGGAAGCCTAAAGGAAAGTAACAAAAATGTCCTATAATACATGAAATATGAGAAAATTTGAAAGAACTAGGAGTGCACAGCCCAGAATAGGAAAATCTGAAGGAGACAGAGGCTGTAGTCTTCAAATGCATGAAAGATCATCACAAAAAGGGTGGTGGTTAATTTCCTCCCCTCACGCATGTCCTGCCAGAGGTGAACAAGGAGCAAGGAGATTAAATTACAGTAGAGGAAATATTGTGTAGATGTTCAGGCCGCAAAGGCAGCAGAGCAGCAGAGTACCTCAAGAGACCGAAGTTCTTTAATCACTGGAATTTCTAATAACAAGGCCTTTTCATGTCTTTTTTTCTACATATCTGTGATCTCGCCCACTTTATGTTGAATTAGCGCATCTGGCCAAGCGCCTGGAATAATTGTGAGAATACATCAATTTATTAACAGCAGCAGCTCTTCTTGTTGCTCACTCCAACCAGATCTTATATCCCTATCCTCTCCACATCCACTTTCTTCCATAGTTGCTGGGAAGAGCAATTTGCCCCAGCTCGCAGCCTGCGTTTTCACTTAGAGTGGCTGAACAGCTGCTTGTGCCATCCATGTGCACCCGCTGGTCTCGCAATGGAGTCTTGCTGGCAATGCGCTCAGCAGTAAGTGCCTCCAGCCCTTCTCTGCCATGAAGCTCAACTTCTCCAGAATAATTTCATCTCTTCAAGCAAAATAAAAGCAGCTCTGGGTGTGGGGGCAGGGGGGTTGCTCTGATCTCTTTTCTCAATGTAAGCAGCATCTTTATGAGGACAGCGAAGTACTACCAGCTGGAGAATTAATATAGAAAATTTCCTTTTATGGAAGAAGTCTTTTTCTAACACTATCAAAGAGAAGCTTTTAAAGAACAGCACTAATTTGAAAAGCTTACTGTTTCCTTTTAGGCTGTGGATTCAATCTAAATAAAGCGCTTCTTCCCATTGCAGCACAGACATTTTCAAGTGCACTGACGGTAACAGGAAGACTTTGGTTATCAGCGAATCTTTCTGTATTTTATTCACATAACAAAACAATGTTGTCGTTCAACACTAAACATCCCTATCAGACTGGAAGAACCTAATTCTCCTCACAGGGGCCATATCCGGCTGTGGATGGAAGAAAGAGGGAAGGGAGAAATGGAGAGAGCTGTGTGACCGAATGACCACAGCTACACCGTGCAGCAGGGGCTGTGCAGGCTGCAGCAGCAATGCTAATGCAAGGAAGGGAGACCCCAGCCTCCTTAGCTCCCTCCCCTTTGGATTATGCGTACATGATGAGCCTGTGCGAGGTGCTGGACAACCCTCCTGCTGTTCATGTGTAACCACGTGGCTCACTGTGCACTCCTGTGCTCATGTGGTAATCCTGTTTCAAGGCACTAATTAGGTTGTAGTCTGGATTTTCATTCTGCTCAGCACAGGTGGTTAGCTTGTGTGGTTTTTCTTAAAGTGTCTCAATGCTGAGCCATTTCAGCCTGCACTTTTCCTTTATGTTTTTGCTTGTATTTGCCACTTAGGCTGCCTTTTCCACAAACTTGACTGATTTGGGACCTAGTGACAATTGTAGGAGGTGTTTAGCTCCATCTGAAATCAGCTGTAGCTGCCTGGAGCAGAAATTGGGACTGCTCCATACAATTTGTCTAGGGTCAGAGTGCCCCTGCATCCTCAGCATCTCATGTCTCTTCCGTCTTAGCTACCACTGTCATCTCCCTCCTAATTCATAGAAGACTTGAATTCAGGCAGATTAAACATTTCCTTTTGATTGCTCTGAAAGAATTTCTTGAAGGCTGGCAGTGTAGTGGTTGTAGCTCCCTGCTCAGCCTCAGCCTGATGTTTTAGACATTTTCTTTCAACTAAAGCAACAACGTGTTTCAGAGAATCACTTGAGTGTTAGGGTTGGGCTCATTTAATTTGTGCAGAAGATGAGTGGAGCACTCCATTTCCATTCTCCTAAGGACAGTTTTTTGCCCTTTTTGTGTTATGTCAACAAACCACGAGCTTGTCAAATTCCTCTGCTTCACTGTAATTACAGCGTGGGCATGAGAAATGATCCAGAGAGTCAAAGGCAGAGATGTGGCTCCATAAACACATTTGTCGAACTGACCTCAAGCTGGCAGGCACCATCAGTGCCAACAAATATTTAGCAGGTGCAAGCATGCCAGCCGCTTGCGGTATGCCGTATGCTTCTTTAACAAGTAGATGGCTCTGTGTGCTGTTTTGGTATCTGTGGACAAATCCCATGCGCTTCTATTTATTTACCCTCGTGCTTTGAATGATGCTATGCAGGGTGCATTTGACAGCCAGGCACCTCAGTAACTCTTTTCTGTTTTTCACTCGTGCCCCACCTGCAGTTCTCGTGTTCTTTTCTTTCTCCAGGAGATTGGAATCCATTCAGGCTTCATGAACATTTGAGTAACAGATAGACAACAAATGAACACACAGTCCTAGCAGCCACACCTGGTGCAGTCAAATCAGGGAGAAAAAAGGCAGCAAAGGCTCAGGGTGAGGGATACGTGAAGGATGAGTGGTTGCAGCAGCACCTCTTCTAATGCTTAGAAGAATCATTCATGATTGTGAGGGAGAGGCTTGATTAAATGGCTGGGGAAAAAAAAAGAAAAAAAGAAACATATTCAGATTACTTGTCAGCATCTTTATTTACAGAACTTCATTGTGTTTCACTGCTTTTTTTTTCCAGCCTGGAACGAGGTGTATTAAAACACAAGCAGATGGGGTAGGAAGAGGGGTGTGGAGCCTGCAGAAGACTGGCTTTGAGAGTATCCGGCCTCCGAAGGCTTCGCACATATCATGAAGTGCACATAAAAGGCCTTCTTTTTTAAAAACTGTGCCAACACCATGAACTTGCTTGTCTTCGTGCTGTCATAAAGGGTTTCTGGTAACTATAAAGCAGGCTCACTGTCACTGTGATTGAGAAGGGCAGGAGGCCCAGGAAGCCAGTGGCAAGGAGCCAGTCATGGAGCCCAGGTGAAAGAAAGGGAACAAAAAGCCATAAAAGCAGAACGTGACTGTAGGGAACAGCACCTCCAACTCATCTTTGATGTCTGCAGAGTGCTTCCCAGTAGTTTAATGCTCAGAGTGACTGAGGTTGAAATTCAGTGAGTGCTGTAACCTGGTGTAGGATGGCACTCCTGCTGAAAGAAGCCAGGCTTTTGCTTGTCAGTTGGCTTCCTCACAGGCAGCCGGCAAGAACAGAACAGTGGAAACAGAAGAGGAATACTTGGGAAACGTGAGAGTTACTTTGTTCAAAATCAAGATCTGATTCTGACAACTCGGGAATGAGAAATGTGCTTTCCCTACATATTTATCACTCGATACAAACAGAGCATAATGCCTGGCTTATCAAATGTATTTACATTTTCAGTACGAATTTGTATGAAATAAGCTTTCCTTACAGTTTCCCCGTGTAAATAGAGTACAGACTGCTACGCAGCCCTCTGCTTCTGGATCTAATACGGGAGTCAGTGCTCCTCGCAGAAACAAGATGAAGGCAGGACTGAAGGAACGTGATTGCAACCAACTGGCGCAGGGTGGACGAGCAGAGCTCCTGCGACTGCCTGACCCAGATCCTGGCAGCCAGGCTGCATCAGCTCCACGCTGCCGGCCGCATCTTGCTCACCTCCTCCCTCCTGCAGCAACAGCGGCGGTTCCAGCTGCGTCAGGTGGGATTTATCAGCAGCCCCACCCGAGCCCTCGTGGATAAATGTCAGCTGGATAGCGTTGGTCACAGTCCATGAGGCGCATGAAATGTAATTTAATCGGCTCATGGAGAGAAGTAGGGAACAAAGCTCTCCCTCCCACACGTGAAATGCGTAAGAGCCGCTGCAGCCAGGCCAAAGCCAGGCTCCCCGCTCCCTGCCCAAATCCCTGTGCCAGCAGGGAGCGTGGACATGAGTCCTCCTGCCTGCCGTTTCCTGGGGAAGCACCCCAGTGATGTGGCGTGGCGGGCACGGCTGCTCGCTGGGATGGGAGGCTTTCACACACCACTGCGGCGCACGGATGCCTGGTTCCACCCAAACTGCAGGCTTTGCATCCCATCTTTATTATCGGCGTGGTTCTGTGAGGACTGGGGGCTTAATCCCACCTCGCTTAACTTTTTGTGAGCACATGAGGAAGACATGGAAGACATTTGTGTTCAGTGTAATTAATGTCACCCATGCTAGCAACTGCAGTGCAGTAATTACTGTAATAAAGCTCCCCTACATGTTTCTAATTTTAATACTGAGTAATCCCCAACTTTAAACTTGCAGATTGCGAAGCTTGGAGCCCGAATCATGATTTTTAATCATATTGGTGCTCACCGCTGGCATTTATAAAGTGATTTTACACACTCACTATTTTCCTGTCCCACTCCAATTTCCTCATATTTCCTTCTCGACAGTTCTGGAACAAATATGCTCCTCTATTCCTAACACCCCTGAAACGTCTGCTTCAGAAATGTGGTACGTGGAATCTGGTGACTGTTTCACAGATGTGGAGCAGGACCTCCGCATCAGCCATCGGATATGACCAGATGAAATTCCAACATCTGCTGCTCCGAGTCAGGCACCGCTTTCTGTTATTCCAGCTGTAGCGGAGTGTGTATTGAACGGCATCAATTAATTAAACCTCCTCCTAACATTACTGCAGCTTGGTCTTTTTTTTTGCAGCAACAGGAGAAATGTTTTTCAAGGAGAAATATTTTTCAAGCCTTAAAGATTTATTTGTAGCCATGGTGTCAATACACCCTCTAATGGGCTTTTCGTTTTTAGGCCAAAATACCAGAAGCCAATGACTGCCAGTAAGAGTAACAGATTGCACAGCACCACCCCTCTCTCAAATTCCAAGTGTGCTAGAAATGAGTGGTGAATTCCCCCTTCTACTCTTAGGAAGAATGAATTGTGGAAGGGCTAAGACTGTAAACAGGTTGCAGTAAATTAAGACAGAGAAACCCAAACCTCTTGCCCTGGGATCTGCTAGGTAGTGCTGCTTATTCTTGGCTACTTCTAGCTGATGCGTCTTTTCTTCACCTACAGCCAATTCTTTCTGTTGTTCACTGTTGCAACACATACACGGGGCTCATTCCAGCCATGCTGAGGCACTTTAATTCAGAGAGCTTTGTATTGGTGCGGCTTTAAAGCAAGGCTTGCAGCGGGAGCACAGCTCCCAGTGATGTCTCCCAACTCAGCATCACACACCCCTGCCCAGTGCTCCGTGGGGCTGCGGAGTTCTGCAGAGCACCTCACGGAGATTTTGTTGGCTGGAACCTGTGGCCATAAAACTGTGCCTCTGATTTACAAGAACATGAAGGCTTTTAATCAGGTCATTTTTTTCTTGTTAGCGTCTCTGTCAAGAGAATGAGGCATCATATTTTAATGGCCAATATATTCTGCTAATTGCAGCATTTCATTATTTTTCCTTGACCTTGTCAACAGTCAGCATTCTGATTGTATACATACATTAAATGCATTAATGTCCCTCTTTCTAATGATCCAAGCTGTCAAGCCGAGGTTGAATAGTCAGGCAATGACCCTGCAGAATAATGAAAAGATCAAAGAAGTGCCACGAACTTCCCCAGTTTGCAGAGTATATGAGGCGTTCACTTGCTGATATTTCATTCCTATGACAACAGCTGGAGGAAAGCACCAGGCTCCTCTCTGCACGGAGACCTGCACAAATGGCAGAGGGGTCAGCGCCAGCGCTTGTCACTGCTGTTGTGGCAAACAAAAGCGGCCAGCAATAAATGGCACCGAGGCATAAGGTCGAAGGATATGGCCTTCCCTGCATTGTCATGGAAAACAACCATCTGACGCGGGTTTGCTGCAGTCACTAACCTCGTGCCACTCTGCTTCGCTGTGCCTGGATCCTCCCCTCCACTGTCAAGACCTGAAGCAATGAAAATTCCTGAAAGGTCTCAATAACTGTCTTTCTTTAAATAGTACTTCCGTGACAGTGCTCTGTTCTGTGCGATATTTGCAGGGAATAGTTTCTCCTGATGATTCTTCTTCTTCATCTCCCTCGTTTTCTGTGGGGTTTTTTTTCTCTTAACTCTGGAAAATTAGTGCCGTTTTGATGAAGTGTGAAGTTGTAGTGGGTTGTTAATTATTTCTCCTTTGATCCTTCAGTCACTGTGGCTCATTATCTGCGTGGGAGAGGCAGTATTTTCTGCCTTGTGTGAGATACTTAGGGGAAAAAAAAACAAACAAGCAAATCTTGCATCTGTTATGCCTTTCCTTCCCAGTGTTTGGGATTCTAAATAACTATGAACGCTCATTTTTTCTGCATTTTTTTTATTACTAAGTACAAACAGGCAGATAAACACATAGACCAGACTGTCGAGCTCACTTACTGCAGCCTTACTGAGCTAATTAAAAAAATTGGGCAATGCAATTATAATGTTAAGGTTATAATTTAGCCAGAATCTATAAATCAGTGGGTTCAGATTACCCAGCCAGTAAATTCATCAAGCTTGTAATGAAATCAGCTGACGAAATTAATGCTAAAAGCTATTGGGTTGTACCAGTTTTTCTTCAACATTTGAGGTAGAGCCAGCTCCCTTTCCATGTCAGCCCACCAGCAGTGGCTGCCCAAAGGTGCCCTAAGCCAAACCCATAGAAGACTGATTAACATGCCTAGATACTGAAACAAGAAATGCCCCGAGAAACACTGCCACCAGTTTCCTTAGACCTTTGTGCAGGGATGGTGCCTGATTTGCGGTGATCATTGTGGTGACAAATTTTAGTCTGTTCTGATTACTCCCAGCTCAAGGCACACAGCCTTTTGTCCAACGTGTTGCCCCACATGTCCTGTTCTTCAGTACGATCTGACTCACATTTTATATGCAGTGACTATTCCTTTAGTCCTATCTATTCTTAGATGGGTTTATTTTGGTTTTAACCATGATACAGAAGGATATTTGCCTTGGGAGTGTCCTCCTTCCGCCCCATCATCACCACTCCTCCAGCAGCTGCTGTCTAATCTCCCTGTTTTGTTTTTAAACTCCTTCTGGGGGCACAGTGATACTATTTACCATCCTTTCAACAAGACAGCTACTGCCAATGCAAGGGGATGTGCTGTTTGGATTCAGAACGAGGAGGAGCTTCATGAAGCCAAATGCAGGCTTGGGAGAGGCAAAAAATAGTTTCAGCCCAACATATGATTCAGTTTATTGCCAGAGGACACTTTGCTGATGACAATGGCACATGAGAAATACTCTAGAAATAAAACTGAACTACATCTCCTGTTCGTATTGGTGAACTTCTGGAGAGCTGTCTGCAAAAGTTACTTTTTCAAAACAGGAGAACACAAACTCCTATACCTGGGGAGAAACACCACCAAGCACCAGAACGTGCTGGGGGCTGCCCAGCTGGAAAGCAGCTTAGCTGAGAAGAACCGTGGGGTTGTGGTGACGAACAAAGTGCCCAGGAGCCAGCAGTGCTCTCTTGTAGCAAAAATAAGCCAGTGTTGTGCGGGACTCCATTAGGAGGAGTGCTGCCAGCAGGTCGAGGAAGGTGATCCTTCCCATCTACTCAGCAGTGGTGAGGCCACACCTGGAGTGCTGTGTCCAGTTCTGGGCCCCCCAGTTCAGGAAGGACAGGGAATTACTAAAGAAAGTCCAGTGGAGGGCCACAAAGATGATGAAAGAACTGCAGCACCTTTCCTATGAGGAAAGGCTGAGAGAGCTGGGACTGCTCAGCCTCAAGAGGAGAAAGCTCAGGGGATAACTCACCTATGTGCATAAATAGCTACACACGGATACTGAAAATGAGGGAGCCAGGCTACTTTTAATGGTGCCCAGTGCCAGGACAAGAGGCAATGGACACAAACTGGAGTATAGAAGGATCTCTTTGAACAGCAGGAAGCACATCTGTGCTGTGTGGGTGACGAAGCACCAGCAGAAGCTGCCCAGAGAGGTTATGGGGTCACCTCCTTGGGGATCTTCAGACGTCACCTGGACATGAGCCTGGGTGCCCTGCTGTGGGTGTCCCTGCTGAGCAGGAATTTAAGCAGATGGACACAGAGGGCCCTGCCAACCTCAGCCCTTTGGACAGTTTTCTTGTGGCACAGCCCCTAGAAGGAGCTATCTCCTTCTATACAAGTGAATTGTTTTCTTCTGTTCTTGTAATCACTCCCTTCTTTATGGTTCCTCTAAGTAAGTTTGCAGTCAACTCAGCAAGGAAAATGATACCTTAACAACAGTCTCTGTTAATGAAGAGAAAGAAGTATGCATCTCTGCATGTCTTATTTCACCCACAAGCTAACCAACCAACACTGCCAGGCTCTGAAACTGTGCTTATAAAATGTGTGGGCAGAGAGCACCGTTGCAAAAATTGCATAGACCAAGTACACTCACTGACAGCCAATACCTCTATTTTACAGAACTTATCCAGACAAGAACCATGTCAGAACTGGTGTATTTTTCTGGAGTCACTAAAAGCAGGTCATTGCAGTTACTTTCCAGTCTTATTCTGGTATTAGGCTTTGTTCATAAAACCAATCTAGGTTGCTGTGTCACTAGTTATTTTGACCTAGAGAAGAAGTAGCTTTCATGTAATCAAACCCCATTGATTTCAACCACCTGAATGCAAAATTGCTGATTTCAGGGACATTGACTTCTTTTTCAGACTAGAAGAACACAGGCACTTGGGTTTGTTCCACTTTCAATGCCTGTTAGGGAGAGGGCAGTTGCAGGGTCTGAAAATGTTATTTGTCCTTGCCCAGCTGAAAGACACTAAGTGGCAGCAGTGACTGCCTTGTTGAGTTTTGCACTTGTTTGTGTTGTGATTTCTTCTATCCTTTATCACAACTCTTTTTTGCAGAAGAAATTACACTTAAGTATGAAAAAGTAAGATTTTAACAACGGGTACCGATCAGTTTTAGAAAGAGGAGGGAAGAGAAGGAGGAAAAGGGAGAAAAAGGGGAAGGGAAGGGGAGGGAAGGATGCTCACTTCTGTCCTTGAGCACAGAATTTGTTTCTTCCCTTTTGTGTAGTGTGGGCCCAAACCAAAGTCTGAATG
>JANHGO010000298.1:0-42369 GCA_024606505.1 Aquila spilogaster
ATATCTAGGGTATTTGGTAATTTGTCAAAATGTTAACTCATTCCTCCTCCCAAGAGCTGCCTTAGCCCTCAGGGACTACGATTGCGGGATTGTGCTCACAGCGCAGAAATGAAAGCAGATAAGCAAACAACCGAACCTGCTGAAGACCAGGAGGGAATCTCAGCTGAGCACTTCAGGAACGTGCAGTAAATGGGCACGTAAGCGTGGGCAGGCGTGCTCAGTAAGGCTGCACACGCGTTTCTTTGCGAAGGAAGGAACAGTGCTCATTTTTGGGAGGGAAAAAAGCCGCCACCATCACTGTAACTATTGTAATGTGAATGTGTTTATTTTTCCTCCTGGTCTGGTGGAGTAATTATATTGATTTAGAGCATAAGTCTTGCAGCAAAACGATTGCTAAAGAATCTTGGTCACAGGCAGCACTCATTTTAGCGTTGGTGTCTTACATAGGATCTGGGCTCTAACGCCCCCATTCCATCCCCTCTGCCCCTCAAATTACAAATGGTTTCAGGATACTGCAGTGTAAAACAATGAGTAACCACAGTGAGTTCCACAATTCCCTCTTCCATTGGGTTCTCTGCCCACGTCTCAGGAGACTCTCAAGGAACAAGAAGGGGCTCCTAGACATGGGCAGAGGTACCTGGGGTGTCAGGAGCAGCCCGTGGCGTCAGCACAGAGCAGGTGCTGAGCTCTACCCCTGCACAGGGTGGTGGGTGGTCAGTCAAACAGGGCCGCACTTGTGAAGGAGAGCAGAAAGCTGCATAGTTTGGCTGGCTAGCGATGTAGGACAGCACACAGCACAGAGACAACTGGCGTTTATTGTATGTACAGCCATAGTATTTCTTTTAGAAATCCATATTCTTTTTAGTGATGTCATAAATCTGTACACCGTAGGCTTCGTAACTGTACCAACTTAGTTTTTACATACGCACAAAACAAAGCAAAAAAAAACAAAACACGGCAGAAGTAGTGACTGTCACAGTTGTATACCAGAAAAAAAAACGTTACCCCACCTGGAATATCAGAGCAGTATTGGGAAATACAAAGCCACAGCATTGGAAACACCTCACGTCCATCCTTCCCAGCTACCTCCACACCATGCCAGCACCTTGCATAGTAGCAGTTTGGATATCCTGAGTGAAATGACATTATTCACCCTCGGCTTCAAGTAATCGCCCCGGTGATGTAGTTAACCTTGAACTGTTTGTCACTAAGGCTGTGGCTCAGTGAGATGCTGAAGGATAGGCTAACTTTAAACACAGGAATAAATCCACTTACAGCCCGTGGAGGTCAGAGCAGGAGGTCCGTTGTTCCCTGTCACAGCGAGAATGCCTTAACCTGGAACCTGCTGTGCTTCGTTCTGTACCACGATAAGCACCCAGCTCAAACTTCAGCTCTACAATTAAAATGCTGCAGTAAGATATAAAGAAATAGCGACTCCCACCTTGTATAGAGCTCTTGCTCCTTGCAACACCAGAACTAAGAGAGATGTTAAAACAAGGCTTTTGTTTCCCTTTACAAATTTCACAGCATTTCATGTAGTCATTGCCACTTGTTCCTAAGAAATTTCACATACCAAGAACACCAAAGCATGACATGATGCTTCAGAAAGGAAAAAACAAGCTGTCACAGCATAGCTCTTAGGAAACACCATGTGTATTCTGCTGTACATCTTAGGAAACACCGTGTGTATTCTGCTGTACAGAAGACCCAGAAACACAAAAGTATACGGAAAGGGGCAAAAAAGAAGAAAGATTTCATGAATTGTTTCCAAACTGTTGTTCTGAGGTAAATAACTTGGAAAGCAGAAAACATTTAGTTTTCTATGTAACATCATGCTGAGATTTGTTCTGCTCTTCAAATGCGTGGTTGTTAAAAAGTCATGAAGACTGCAAAAAGTAGAGCAAAATGATTGGCATCCTTCACACAACTGCACAGGGCATGCTCAGCACCCAAGTGCAAGGTGCAGCGTTAGCGCTTGCCAGCTCACAGATCCTGCCCTCCCTGCGTGGAACAGAAGCCCAGCTCCCTCTGGTAGTCAGCACCCAACTGACACAGCCGCTAAGAGACAAACACCTGCTCAGATCTGATCTTAAAAGGCAACCTCATCATCCGGGAAGGGAAAACAGTATGGAATTCCATGGGCCCTTGGAATTGCCACCACTGAGGAATGCAGCTGTCCCTTGGGTTTGGTAGTTCAGTTTGTTTTCACAATGCAACGTAAACTATTTGCAGGAAGAGGTGAGGAACACACCAGCCACATATGGAGGTCACACATCAAACCAAATGATATTTATTTTCCTGAGGAGTGAAGGCGATTGAAACCAAGATTCCCTCTTAACACAAGTTGCCTCACTTTCCTCATCTTAATGGTTAATTCTCTCTTAGTATAGGCAAGCCCAAACCTTCACACAGTTTGCAGTATATTATATATATACACATATATATATTGCAGTTCCCACCATCAAGACATGAGTTTAGGCAAAAACCAAGACCTTCAGAGGGATCAACCAAAAAAACCAATGCAAAATAATGCTTCAGGTTCTTCAGAGTAACACACAAGCAAACCCTTCTCCTGCAGTCAGCACATTATTCAGTGTTATTTCCACCACATTCTACAGTAAATGATAAAACTTCTGTAAATTAAAATCCCGCTTCAGTAACACAAACAGACCTCAAGTAGTGTGACGTGCTCCCTCTGCGCTCCCAGTCCTACTGCTCTCAGTGTACGGAGGTGATGCTACCCCATGGAGCTCAGTCTCGCTTTGATTTCTTTAATTTGTGGTTAGATTTTCTCCTTCAGTAAACAAGACTGACCATGTAAAACATTAGAAGATCTCACCTATGCTGCCCCATCTCCTTTGCATGGAAAAAGTACACGTTGAGGGAACAGAGCTTCAGTGTTTTGAATGCTTGGATCACTAGTCACCGGAGAACAAAGGAAAGAGTTCTACTTTGTGTTAAACTAACAACAAACAAAAGTGCTCAAGCACATTCAGGCAGGACAAACCCGTGTTACTGAACTGGGATTTTTAAGTACATTACAGCTCCAGGACACTCATTTGTAACAAATTTTCAAAACATAAAATATACAAATGCCTTCAAGTGTTCTCATAATAAGCAGCATGCTTAGACATACAGCTGTTTGACAGGCTGGACTGCTGTACTACAGTGCTTTTACTAGGTTACATACAAGTGGTATTTTTAAGCTGTAGACTCAGTTAAAAGATTTTGACAGTTCATTTCTTTCCTAACCTGTTGGTAAAAAACAACCAAGAAGCATCTAGGTTTTCTCTGTACTAGTATTTACCAAGGAACCTGAAGTCCATGAGAAGTTTCGAAATGTGTTTCTGTTCCTCAGTGACTTTCTATTTTTGAAGAATAGTTAAGGTGAAAACTGAAACATCTGCAAAAGCCTTGTAAGTCTTTTAAGGGGTGAGGTGGGGGGGTGAATCACTGTTGGCAAAGCAACACAAATCCATCATTCATTCACGTCAGTAGCTCTAATGGAATGGATGTTTTTCTTGGGTAAAGACAACAGGCTTGGTCCTTTGTCCTCAGTAGGAATGTACAGGATGGCAAACTACAAGGTGGCACCTGTGAGTGAGAGCCTTCTGGTCTTCTCAACAGCTAAAACAACTATGCCTTTACTTTCACCAGGTTTTCATTCTAATTTAATGAGGAAAAAAAATTCAGAAAACCCAACCAACCGCTCACCACATGACAACACTGGTGGATCTGGAAACAGAAAGACTGAGGGAATAGTGATCATTATGTTTTAAAAAGCTCTCTTCACAGCTGCATTTTCTAAGATCTCAGTAAATATTTGGCAAGTAAAACAAGCTGTCTAACAAAAAGCTTATATAAGGTTAAATATGCTCTATTCAAGATTTATTGCTCCTAGCTTTGCAGTTGATATGATGGTTTATATGCTTGTCTAACAAGTACTTGGGAGAAGGAAGTAGAGCCCCTACAACAGGTTTTTGCATTAGCAGCACAGCTTCTCACACAGGGAAGAAAAGCTACAGAGAAGTTGTAAATGTTTGCAAGTAGAATCAAGTAGATTCTTTAAAAAGTTCTGTCTTTTAGAATATAACTTACATACAGAACATCAAACAATATGCTAGTATAAGTATTTGCATAATTTATTGATTTATGGCTAATATAAAAGGCCTCTTTCCACCTACACGGACTTGAGCAGTGTTTATAGCAGGCTACAGTTATTACAGTAGGCTCTCCTAATCAGCGGTTTAGTTCTGTTTCTGGAAACTTACCCGTTTCCAAATCACAATACAGAGTGGATCTGGGTCTCTTTTCCCTTTCAGCCTGACCGGAAACACAAGCTGAGACTTGCATTGCTACTGCTCCATGCCAGAGCAAGGAAGCACAGCGGTATCTTCTCTCTTGACAGTGGTTCAATCATAGAGCAGGTTTGATTCTTCAGTTCTCAACTCCCTGCTTCAGTCAACTAGGTGCTCACGTGCAGCTCCTCCCCACCTGCACTGTTCCCTGCTCTCCCTCACCTTGTACAATAACACCACACAGTCCTCCAAAAACTGTCACGATGCAAATAATGCTGCTCGTATTCGGAAAAGCAACTCTATAGCAATCAGAGAGAAAGCTGTTCTGGAAAAATAAACAGAAAATACAATCCTTCTGTTCATTCCTGGACTGTATTAGCGAGCATCACATTACGCAAGTCATCAGCTGTACTTGTGTTCTCTGGTACTGCTCTGTAAACAACTGATGTGCAAGTATCCCGTCAGAAAGCATTCATCCAATCTTATACAAACGGTTCTGCTGAAGCACCGTTCAGTTTGCTCTTGCTTTTGTTCTTGGAAAGCAACTTTCTGTTAAGAATACGTGAAAGCGTGCCTCCTTTCTTGCGCGTCTCCTCTGACAGTGGCTGCTGCAGGTAGATGAGATCGTTGTGCGACTGACTCATTCCTGGATCCTTCTGATGGTGTCGCCGACGGAAAAAGAGCTTTGCACTCTTTTTCAAAATCCCACCTGCAGAAGCAAAGAGCAGAGGCACAGGCACTTTAGACAGACCAGGTTGCTTTCTTCTAGACTGCAGCTTCAGCTATAACTGCATCGCTACTGAAGAAAGCCTTTGTCTCAGCATTTCAAGCTTAAGCAGCACTCTCGCAGCAATTTAAACATTAGGAAACTATGAGAGTGGTGCATCCAAAGCCACAGTGCTGATGGTCTGTAACTGAGAGGGCACAAGGGCACGAGTCCCGTGCTGGAATGAAGGAATTTCGGATACTGGCAAAGGTGAGTGGTCTTTGCGCTTTCAGCCACTCACACAAGCACCACATGCTGCTGAATCTGCCTTCCCCCACCACTGACCCAGCTCTTTCCCAAGCAAACACCACTGAGAAATTCAGGCTTCATGAAGTTACACATTTTTCTGCTTCTCCTCGTTCCATGCAAGTATCATGCAAACTGAATCACTTAGATTCATGATAGACCGCGGTAGTTCTAGATCTATGCATATGCACACGCTCTTACAGTTAGCAGAAGAGTTCAGAAGAGAACAGCTCACACGTATTGATAGAGGAGCACTAAAGAAAAGAAGTTTTTTCCTTCAGTTCTCTCTGAAATGATGCAGTTGAAAAGGAAGGAAAGCTACCATACAACCATGAGGAATCCAATGTTAATCCTCTGATTTCAACTTCTAAAGTCAATTCACACATCTTATGAAAGTCACCCTCCTTCTACTTTGTTTCTAATACTCTTCTGAAAGCTGAGATAGTGTTCACACATATGCATGCACAGTGCTTAGCATGGGTTGTACACTGTGTTCTCAATGTCAAACAGGCATATTCCATCTTTCCAGTGCAATAAAAGTACAAAGTATTTCATAAAAAAGAGATAGAGGAAGAAATGTTACTCTGCAGTTTCAGCCATCAACAGAGTTAAAAAGATTAGTCCACTATGCACAAAGTGAGGGTGGCATTTTAATTTGACGTGGAGGATACTGTTGGTGCCTGAGGTCAGCAGCTGTATGTCAGCCCACATGTATGAGCAGATTCATACAGTCAGACTGCCCATCTTCTACATGAATTCAGCAGCATCACCTAGAGCAGCAATCATTTGACATCAAACCTAGCTGCCATTGCCTTAGCTGCATAATACCTCCTCACTACGGACTCGTGTTGGCAATACAAGATGCCAATGGTCTTCCCTCTTTGCAAGCCCTGGCTGGTTTTGCAGCCAGCATTCTGCCAGCTCCCACCTTCCCTTCTCACGTTCCCTCTGTGTGCCTGATGCACAAGGAACACAGCCTGCTCTTGGTACAACCGTCCACTGTCAAAATAGCAAGAGTTTAGTGCAGAACTGGGCAGTGCCACTGCTGCAGTGACACAAGCCAATTTGAACGAAGGAGGACCCAGGTAGCAAGCCAGCAGAGGGAGCCTCGTGGCAGTCAGACAGGTACATAAGGACGGTCATCTTCCTGGCTAAGCTTCCTCAACTTGTTTCCATACAACCATCAGTTTTCCTTACTCTTCCTCCGTTCAGCTATTAGATCTTGTCACTGCACAGTCTTGACTCTGCTCTTCCTCTCATTGCAAACAGACACAAAAAGCAACACGCAGACTAATTCTTGCACGTGACTGTGCAACAGCTAGGATTACTTCATTGTCATCTGAGGACTGGACACAGGCTGCGCATCATTTTGCACAGCAACTGCTGCAGAATAGGCAATTCACGGCAGCCCTGTTTCATGCAGCCAGATGCTGTTCTGTTCAGACTGGAACAGTTACAAACATGCTCAGCATTATTACCTTTTTATTTTAAGGACTGAGCACTCAGCATTTGGGAAGATATTGTAGCACACTGTGCCTTGCTGCAGCCAAGACGTGGCTCACCGGGCATGATGAGACTGATGCAGAAGTCAGCTGAAAGCAACTGGAATGCAGAGACTTGAATCTTGTCTGCTGTCCCATCACCCTCTGACTGATCATTCTGGCAAGGCAGCACCACTTCAAGCTGTTGTTAACAGCATAAAAGAAACAGTGTTTTGCCCCCTGATACTGACAGTTGTTAATATGCAGAGGCTGGGGGATTGCTGAGGCCCTGCTGCTGTGCAGCTTTTGTTTTAGCCCTCAGCTGCTCTGCCCAGCATCACTGGCAGCTGCAGCTGAAGCTGTGCCAGTGGGAGGAGCAGTACAGAGGAGCTTATCCGTAAACAGCTATTTTGTCCTATCCATTCAGACTGATTTCCTGTCCTGGGGAACAGAACCAAACCAAGAATGCTGCAAAACTTGTGCTGGTGGCATGGAACAACTCGTTGCAGCTGAAAAAAAATACAGGCTGTGCTTCCCTGAGAACAGCACAGCCTCAGCAAAAGCAGCAGCCCCCAAGATGAAATCTCCTTCTGTTTTCAGAGGTACCAAGATCACTAGTACCTGGAAGTTTGTCATATCCCCACTGCTACCCAGTGGTCTGCAGCCAGGTGGGTGCATGCTGCCTGACAGTGGCACCAGCTCCATGGAGGCATGCACCCCTGCTAGGAAGGCAGACTATAGGGCAAATCACAAGCTTGGCGATGCTTGTGCTGTTTGCATGCTTACTTCTTGAGTTCAACAGGATCCACATGCCAAACTCTGTCCCTAACACCAGGAAATAAGCAGAGAGTGCCTAAAGAACACTGTACCGACTGGCTGGTTTTCACAGGGTCCTGAGTGCCAGCTTACGCTGTTCTAACAGGCTGGGGGAGCTAGGATCACTTCTGAATCTTTTTTTTATTATTATTTATTGAAGGAAGATTTCCTCCCACATCTACAAGGATATGAATAGCTTGCTTCTTTCCATTCCTTCCCAACTCCAAAACAGTTTTTAATTGAGGTGACTGTGATATCTGCTGAAGTACTTGTAGCTCTAGGAGTTCAGCTAGAAAGGAAATCTAGAGAACTGTAAGCAGCAGTTTTTCCAATAAGCATTCTGTGTATGCATATCCAGTTATGGGGTCACACATGGGTTTGCATGAGCAGATGTTCAACTGATGATCAGATACAACAGGAATGGGCATGATGGAGAGAGAGCAGGAGCACACAGCACCCCTCCAAGCCTTCCTTGAAGCCCATTCTGCATGACCCACTTGGACAGCACATCTACCAGTGGAATGGTTTGTCTGGGCAGACAAAGCTGCTAAGGCATCTGAGCACAGGAAGGCAGTTTTGGAGGGAGGAAAGAAATGGATGGGGGAAGAAAACAGGTGCCAAACTACATTTTTGCTCTGATTTTTACAATGAGCGCACCATTGTAAAGCTACATTTTCTGTAAAAGATAAGACAAAAGTAACTTACTGTGTAGGTAATTAATTCTGGTTGGCACAGTGGTCCTCTTAAGGTTATAAAAGGGAACGGGTAAGAGACAGGAAGTCAGAAAAGTGAAAAACAAAGGTATTCAAGAGAAGAAATCATAGTGAAAGACAATGCTAACTTTAAGACATTCATACCATACAGGAGGCTTTTTAAAGCAGAAGGGTGGTTGGCTTTTTGTTGTTGTTGCTGTTCTTGTTTTTGAAAGGGAAATTATTTCTGACAAAAAAATAAATCAAAGTTTTCAAAGCTAACCAAGGGAAAGGAGGTAGAAATGTTTTCCTATCTCACTCCATTGAAGTTACTCAGCTGTGAGCAAAGGTTCAAGACTTCCACAAAGAGATCTGTGTATAAGGCATTTAAGACAGTTTTCAAGCTGAGACAACTGTCTCAATATTAGAGACAATTTGTCCTTTCTAGCAGTCCTGCCCTACACTGTGCGAAGAGAACTTTCAGCAGTCTGACCTCTTTGCAACACACTGCACGTGGAAAAGCAAAAGTAAACAACAGTTCACATACAAACTTCCACTTGCTTGCTTTAGAGTAAAACATTAAAGAGACCAGAGGTTTTGCAGAATCTCATAGAGCTTCCTAAACTTCTTCAGGCTCCAAACAAGTCAAATCACTTAGTGCTTAGTCACTCAAAATCCACCTCAAACTTTCTAATGCCTGACTATCTGGGCCAAACTGATGGTTGCTGTGCCATCCTGAACTATCAGATGGAACAACAGAGCTGTGAAAAGACCAGAAAACATCAAGCCTTGGTGGAGACATCTAGTGTATACCTGATGTGAGGTACGTTAAAATCACAGAATCAATAAAGTTGGAAAAGACATTTAAGATCAGCTAGTCCAACAGTCAGCCCATCACCACCATGCCCCTTGACCACGTCCCTCAATGCCACATCCACACAGCTCTTGAACACCTCCAGGGACAGTGACTGCACCACCTTCCTGGGCAGCCTCACAATAGTCTAGTGCTATACCAAGGTTTTGTAGTAAGCCTCCTTATACTGTCTCTGAGTAAGTATAGAAGACTCTGGGTGAGAAAAGCACAGAAAAGAATAAAGTAAAAGAGGGATAGAGATGGGTGAGAAATACAACAATTTTTCCAACTTTAACATGCATCCCATGGGACTGGCGTGCCACCTGTTCAAGGCACAGGTGAGAGACCACTGCAGTGAATCTTCTTTCAGACTTCCTAACAGCCACCTCATAGCCACAAACCAGCACAACAGCCTCAGAGGTTACTGGGTTTATGAAGGAAACAAAGAATCCTAAGGCATTTTCAAGCTGTGGCTACCCAGGTGTGTACCTACATAAGCAAAATGATCTGATCCTTCATTCACTTTACCCTCCCAGACATGTGTTGGGCTTAGTGATCTGCCTTCTAACTTCTAAGGGCGAGTCCCTCCATTTACTGATGGAGAAGAGTGTAAGAGAGTCTGCCACATCTCTGAGAGCCAGACAACTGTGCTCTTTGTGGCTGCTAGCAAGACAGCTTCCACTAACACCACAGTTGCATAGAGTTTAAGGAGAAAAATCAGTACCAAAGGATAAACTACTATACACTGTTGCATGACACTGTCAATGATGTATAGACTGCAGTTGTTCTCCAAAGCAGAGGTAAGGATCACATACCTTTCGACTTTTTCACGCTCCCAGTTTCTGAAACACTTAATGAGCTCCCAGACATTTCTTCACAGCTCTGGTCTAAGAGTGTGTTGGAGTCCCACTGCTGGCTGCCATTCTCCAAACCCCAAGCCTTATGGGCACTTTGCTGTGGGTCAGTATCAGGTGCTGTTTCTGAAACACCTGACAATAGTTTTTCATCAGAAGTAACTTTTGCAATCACTTCCTCTCCAGCAGATGGTAGATCTGCTTCTTTGCAGGAGCTGTCCATGGCTGCAGCGTAGTCCATCATCAGTGCAGCTTCACTGTCCTGAGATAAAGAGGTCTGCCCAGAGAAAAAAACAAACAAAAAAACCAACATTGACACAAACCACTCTGCTGGAAAAAAAAAACAAAACAAGCCTCCCTGCAAAAAATATGTTCTTTTCTTCTCTTTACACTTCTACTTGCACTGCTCAGGGCCATCAGAAAACCATTTTAAGGCTCCCTAAGCTCCACTAAAGGAGAGGAGCATATAACCAAGTTTTAATAAGAACTGACCATCACCATCAATTGTCCACTTAAAGCCAAGTGACAGAAAAAAAATACTTAATTACTAGTATTTAATACTTAAATACTACACAGAACAGCAATGACAAGGGGATCTATGCCCAATGGCTCAAGCTTCCCTTAGAGCTCGTTAGGAAATCTGTGCAGAACAGCAAGACTGCAGCAAACATCCACAGAGCAGCCTGCAGGGAAAGGACTGCAGGCAGGGACCAAGCATCAGATGGAGGCTGAGGATAATGAAAACCTGGAAGATTGCTGTATACCAAGTGAGGAACAGTCTTCTGTTTCCCTTCCTCTAGAACAAAGCCCAGAGGGAAGGCTTTTCCAAAGGGTTTTAAGTAACTTTGATGTGTAGAAAAATCACCAATACTATTTGCATGCATGTTCCCTCCATCAGCAGAAACACAGAGAAAGGCTAATCTTTTGTCCTTACCTAGACTAGTTTTCCCACATGCCTAATCATCCCATTCCTGGCCAAGGACACCATGCATTTTTAGTTACGCTTTCAAATCTAAGAATAAAAAAACAACCCACTCCCCAGTAAGCCCACCCTGATTTGGTTCAACTTGAAACAGTTACTGAAACAGGCAGACCTAGGTCCTGCAGAGACTGATGAGCAGGAGACAACAGAACGCCCATTCACATCATGCTCAGTGAAGCAAAGACTTTAAAGTACTAAGAAGTAAACCTGTTATTTTCTGATCTACCTTGGACACCCCTGATATGATAATGGTGCTTTTCTTTCTGGGAGACTTCAGCTTCTGCTTGGCAGACTCACTTAACTGTCGAATGGCTGCTTCTGCAACAGGATCACTGCCATTCAATATCAGCAGTTCTGAAAAGAAAGCATTAATTCAGAGTGAAGAAAAAAAAAGTGAAGAGAGGCAGAGGTTGTTCTTAATTTTAAAGAAATTAGAAGACACATATACACCATGTATAACAAAACATTTTCCAATCCACCACCAAGCTACTGGGTCTTGTCTTTCCATTCTTCTCAATCTGGTGTACATTATCCATCCTACACAGAAACAGTACAGAAGTTGCACTTACAAACCCATGCCCTGCACAACTCGTAAGACTGTGGAAACCCAGGCCTAGCAGCCAATTACTTCAGTACATTGCTACACTGTGGTAAGCTCTGGCACAGCAAGTATACACTCATCAAATTCATTACGCTAGAAAAACAGATCTAATAAAGTTAATAAAACAAACAAAAATATTCAGATTTAATTGTTGGAGGTGGGCTCTTCAATAAGAGATTTAATAACAAAGGAATACAATAAGGAATAGCAATAATTAAACTGAGCAGTGTCTTTTGTTGTTGTGTCATTAAGGGACTGAAAGATGAGGCCTGAATAATACTGCACCAGGTACCTCAGGTACTTTTGAAACTTAGCAGTACGTATGCACAAGTGGTATGTACTCCCACACACACGTGCACACTCATGACAAACCCTACTTCTTCACCTTCAGAGCCACTGCAAAGCCTCCATGAACTCCTGAGTGCCCAGCATGGCACAGTGGCACTTGCTAATTCTTATTGTTGCTATTATTTAGAACTATGGAAAGACCACAGGATCTTTTCCACAGAGCTCGTAGCTAGGTCGGCATGCTGTTTGTAATAACTACCACCAATGCTTCTTTGCATTTCTTTCATTTGCCTCAAGGTTTTGTTCTAATGAGTAATTCTTCCTGCAATAGTGTATTAACATTTCACAGGAATTCCCCTGCACTCCCACAGAAGGGAAAACATTGTCCACCTCAATATGCTCTGAGCTTTATTCAGACAAGTTTTCCAGTAACTGCTTGGTATTTTCAGTATCAGAACCAGTTATGATGGAAAACTCAGATGCTTAGGGCTTTCCAAATTGGCTTAAGTAATACCACTCTGCTTCATAGTATCATTGGTCTAACACTGGAGGAAGCGTCAAGAGTTATTTAAAGGTATTTATGGTTATTGGTTCACACTCTTGCCCAGATTTTTGTCTTTTGGCCAACACATCTCTGTCTCTCAGCAAGCCTTCTGACTGTTCCAGGAACACTCTAGATCACCTCCAGATTGTCCCATGTGCACTCAAATCTGTACAAAGAAAACAGAACTCCACATCATGTGCCATTTGCAGCTATTCCAGACCACATCTTTCATCACTGCTGCCTACAGATCTAAAGAATGACTGGTGAAGACACAACGGACTGACAAACATGCTGACGGTTCAGAGTTGCGTCTCAAAAAGGTAAAATGCCACAGAGTCAAAACCAAGCTTAATTGAATCAAAGTGAATTTGTAATTAAAGGTGTTACTGAAGCTACCTGGGGCTCTGAAGGCTCTTCAACTGTATGCCAGGTGACTTAGCAAAGTAGATGAACAGGCTCAGCAAGATGTATTTGCATCAGCATAAAAACAAAACAAAAACAACAAAATAACAGTGGCAGGGCTAAGAAGAGAATTCAGTCTTTCTACCCTTTCAGTCCGCCCTACCTAAAGGCAGCCTCATGCCTTTTCTTCAGACAGGAGATTTCATGATGGCCTTAAGGTTAAATTTTGGAGAGTTTTCATTTTGTGCAGTGTACCTCGTGCCTTCGTAAGGAGCAGTTTTTCATTCAAAAGCAAGACGAAAGCCTGCCTGGCTTTTCTGCAGTCACTTCCCCTTTCCAAACCACAGTTCATTGTTGCTTTTTCAAAATTAGTAATTTAAATCACCAGTTAAAAACAGACCGCTATTGCAAGACTGCTATACCCCTAACCACAGTACTTGCTAACATAAACATCTCAGTGCCTGTTGAAAGCCAGTAGCCATGTGGGTTTGCTGCTATTTTAGCAGGGTTACATTAATCCCATGTGCAGTCTAGAGAGATGTTTTCTGATTAGAAGATCCAAAAGCTTCTATTACCTGTATCTGAAGACGATAAAGTTTTGCTGACTGGAGCACCATGAGAATGGAGAGCTTGAACAGAAATATCCTTTTCAATCACTTTGACTTTGACTGGAGTTTTCACAGGAGAACCTGAAAACCAAGCTGCTTTGTTATTTGAACTATTTAAGACACTTACTGTGAAAATATCAAGAATTTGTTACACCCATTTAAAAGGCTGTTTAAATCATAAATGTTTGAGAAAGTTGTTTACAGAAATTCTCAGGGCATGTTCTCTATGGTTGCATGACTGCAGAAGACCTGTGAACATAGGAATCTGCTATTTTTAAACATATTCTGTAATACATTAGACAATATATGCTTCAGTAAAAGGTCTGCATTGACAACTTCGAAGAATACAGCTCTTTGTGAGACTGCACACAAAGCCTGTGTAGAGGTTTTACTCTCATACTTATCCCAAGAGGAATCAGTCTACTCCCAAAAGGTATGCTGAAAAGATTGCCACAGGATGACGCCCATCCTCATCTGAGATTATAATACACCCTGAGGTTAGAAGGAACAGCACAAGACTGCCATCAGCAAGCACTCGTGTTTGATACATTTGTCACATGGAAAAACACCCACTCAAACCAAGCTGTTCTGCACTGTCACTCCAGCAAGAAATTTTAATAAGCGTACTAATGAAGCACTAACCATTCCTCTTGTAGCAGCAAGGTTTCATGAAAATTAAAAACCTGATTTTGAAGAATACAAAAAAAACACCACCATCAATGCCTCAGAGAAGTCTGGATGATGCCTCTTTCCATCCCTGTTCCTCCTTGCACAAACTCTTCTTCATAGAATCACCAAGGTTGGAAAAGACCTACAAGATCATCCAGTCCAACCGTCCACCTATCACCAACAGTTCTCACTAAACCATGTACCTCAACGTTTTTTCCCCCCCACAGACAATCCTAAAGGTGAGCACAGAACAGACCGGACTTCCTCACCTGTGCTCAGTGGGGATGACCTCCCTTCTAGTCGAGGTTTGGTTTTCACAGCAGTTACAGTAGTGACCACAGTTCCACAGGGCATCACAGTTCGATCCTTTTCTACCTTAGTGCTTGGCACTGGAGAAGAGGCTTGCCGAGACTTTAACTCATTAGGTTCGATAAATAAGAACTAGGAAGACAAAAAATATTTCAAAGACATTAATATTTCTAACTAGTGCTCCTTCAGCATTTTTATTAACATTCAAGAGCCAGCTAATACTTCTGATACACATAAATACAGCATGATGTGTTATCATAAAATACGCATGTGATACAGAAACTTGGTCACACATTGCACTGTGAACTCACAGATAAGCACTCCCAAGGATGTCCAGAACTAAAGGATCCATCATAAAAACATCCCTATGCCATACCTCTGCAGTAATGGATCCTAGCCCAGGCCTCAGCTCTGGGATACCGTCACTGGCCCTGCTGTTCAGTGCAAAGCTTTGGTGGCCAGAGGGTTGCTTCCTGAACAAGTCTAGAGGTACAGTTGCCTCTGCGGATAAAGAACCTAAAAGAAATAAAGAGGCTGAGAAAACAGGAAAGGAAGCAAAAGAACTGTAACAGCTAATTACAACACCCGGTTCTACACCACAGGGCAGCAAGGGCAGAAACATGGCAGTGGTCAGAGCCTTCTTTCCATTTTACTACTATTCCTCAGCCTGGCCTAAATACTGAGCAACAGGAAAGAATGGAGATGAAACCTTACTTACTTGCCACTGTTTCTGGCCATTTTTTCCCTATATATGTAGAATGCTTAGAGGGAAAAAAAAAAAACCACCTAGAAATATTATGATTACATTCTCGTACAATCTCCTTAATTGGTTACTTGCATCTTTCTTTTCAGAGAACACTCCCTGAGTTCCTGGTAAACTGAAGCATCATTAAGAATACTCCTCCTTTATTTGAGCTTCAGTGCAAGCTGAGCAGTTCTTGTTCCTCCCCTTACCTTGTTAGCTACATTAGACTGGAGCAAACTACTAGCAAAATTACTGCAGAATTTCAGGGATTAAATCCTAGAGTTCTACATTATATTCACATTACTCAGCTCTCCCCTCACAAATGTGATTCTACTTTGAGTTTTCCATTACAATTTCTGGGAGAACAGCTAAGACGGTGGCAGGGGAGGAGGAAGATGACAGTGCAATCAACGGGGATTTCTTTCTTTTAAACCAGGCTGATAATTACACTCTCAGTAGGATGTGGAATGCTGTTGGTATTGTTTGAAAGACCCATTATGAAAGGTGCTTGAGAATAGGCAGAAGTGGATTTTATATAAGAAACAATATGCATTTGCTGACTGTACATAAGTCTGATATGTCTCTGTGTTCCTTGGCCTCACAACCTGCCTATCCATTATCCCCACACCAGCGAGGCAGTGATTTTCCAAATAATCAAAATACAATAGTTCAGTGGTGGGTTTTTCTTTGCCACTGAAGTCTAATTGCAAACTACAACAGAATCAATTATTAAAAATATTATATTCCCCATGTTTTATATTTAATCCAATGTAATCAGAATTAAGTGGGCTTTATAGCTGGTAGTTGCTAGGCAGCCTCTGGGGCTTGGAAAGGAAGAATTTAGGATTAAAAAACATGATTCTCCCTCAAAGACAAGGGAAACATAACTTGAATCCAACAGTACTCACATGATTTGTTAAAAGTATAAAAGGCCAAAAAATAGAGTTACCCACAGCTGTTGACAGCCCCCGCAAGAAAGGTTGACTTAAGGTTTCTTTATAACCTTAACTGAGGAGGACAGAGAATCTGTAACAGTGTATTTCTCCTCTATCCAGGCTTACTGGTGGAAGTAACAAAGTACATAGTCAGCGGCTGACGCAGGTGAACAAACCAGTGCCACCCAAGAACTTTCTAGTTCTCTATGGATTTCAAATCTAGGAGCTAAATTTGAGGACAGACTTGCAGAGTTTTAAAACACAAACTGAGCTTATGCATTTTCCCCAAACTGCCTGTTTTGTATATGATTGGCTGGCTATTTTCAGATGATCTCCTTCTGCTGTTCTCCCTTGCAGGGCCGTTCTGAAGACATACCCAATGGGACAACCAAGACTAAGCAGCATCGGACAGCCGAACTTCAGCAGTTTTGGAAACCAAATATGTTCTTATATGGCTATACCACAGAACTAAAAGAGGACTTATGTCAACATCTAGCAATATTCATGAGGCGACTGTGCCAAATATTTCAGTTTGAATACTTACCATCCAACTTTCCATCTTCTACTATTTGCAGTAGCAGTGTTTTTGATTTGGCACTTAGTTCACTGTAAAATAAATGAAAGCGTGTTAGGTCTCTGCATGCAGGTTGGTTTTCCTCCCCACGTGGATTCTCCCTGCCCTGTTCCCAGTCCCACTACTTCCCTCACTCACTGAGCACAACCCCATGTAGCTGACCTGCCAGGGTGCGTGGCTTCTTTTTGACCTGTGAGAGCGACTAGAGGAATCTCAGGCAGAAAACCATGGTTTGGCTTCCCCCAGCTCCCATTTCAGCTGCCTAAAATTTCAGAGGCTTTTCTTCTCCCCAGCAGTTTGCAAACACTGCCTTTCAGGGTGATGTTGGTCCCTAGTCTGACTGCTAACAGCAGCACTAAGAAGCCATTTCTTCCCTGGCAGGATCAACAGTGAACATTGTTGAAATTTTTAAGTTAAAATGCTGGAACACGTCCAATTGACTGCCTATTCAGAGCTGCTCAGTGTCCTGTCCAAGCAGGAGAGCGCCCTGCAAGGCAGGAGAGAAGCAAACAAACAGTCACAGGCTCAAGTGAGAAGGGTCAGTACGACTTTTTCAAAATAAGACTCGAGGGTGTTGCAAAACAAGAAGAACTCATTTCTCTGTGACAGAAATGATGTGTACTATTAGCAGAATTCCTGCCATTTGTAGTAGTCTGTAAGATGCACCAGACAAGAGATACAAAACCTTCCCTCCAGTGAAGTAAGCTGGGTATCCACTGAGGAATCTTCCAGTACAACTGGATTTCATACCCTTCTCAGAAATGTTCTGCCAAAAAACCTAAGGGCAAATATGCATATATTTTATTTTTCCATGTATCCCCTCCAGGATGGCATGATCTTGGCTGCAGATGCTCCACTTCCATCAGATGCTCTGGGACATTATCTCTGCAGCAAGTTTAAATCCCTGCTCTGCCACTATCATTCCCCATCTTGCACCCCAAAACTTGTGAGCATGCGCCTTGAGGCTGCCTTCTGCTGCTCTTCCCATGAAGCTAAAGCAAAGCCTGACACAGTGACCAGTACGCTGCTCATCAGACTGGCAAGTGTTTTTGCTTTTTAATTTTAAAAAAGGCAGGAGGGAACGAACTTGAAAGAAAGTATGCTGCCAAATCCTGACCACTTGTCTTTATTAGTCCCCAGGCTTACCTCATGCACTTCTGAATAACAGCCAATGCAGTGGAAAACCCAGCATTATCCATAGCGTCTAGGCCAAATTCCAGTCTACTTAATCACATCCTGCCTGCCCTCCTTCTGCACTTTCAGTTTGAAAGGGGCTTATTCTTGTAAACTTCCTGTCCAAAAGTGCTGGGTACAAGTCTGTTCTGCAACATCAAACATGGATGCTGCTCCACCAACAGATGGCTGAAGTGGTTTGTGTACACACGGGGTGAAGTATTTTGAGATACTCCAGAAAAGAAAGTTACTACAGAAATGCATTGTTTCTCTCGCTGCGGAGAAGAAATCACATCACTTTAATCCCTAAACTGCAACAGCAACACAGTGCACCGTCACAGAAGAATGCTGCCTGCTCTGCAGCTTCCCACAAAAGCTGGAGATCCTCCAACTAAAACCAGACTTTAAAAGACAAGAAGTCTTGAGCCATTCATGTCTCAAGGAAGAGAGTTTCCTAGCTGATTGTCCACTTGCCAGCAGGATGAGACACAGGATGTATTTCTTCATCAGACCGCAGAGAAAGATGGGACTTTTCAGTGTTGTTCTACAACATCATTTTTTCTGTGCCGACTACGGTCACTGCTTCTGTGGAGCAACATTGTAAGGAGCACATGGGCACAGAGCAGCTGTCTGTGATGGGGACACACGTAAGATTTGTGCACCACACACTCACTGCCCCTTGGAGCTGAGGAGAAGAACACAAACGCATGCACCACTCCTCAAAGAAGGCAGCACTCAGCACTGACAAGTGCAGGTCTGAACACTCACTCAGTTCCTTGCAAGCCAAGCTTCTGCCTTACAAAGAGAAGAAACGGATGCCAGGCTGTGACTAGACAGCAAAGAAAAATGTCACAGAAAAACAGATGGACTTTGTCTCGATGATCTTGAAGGTCTTTTCCAACCTAGATAATTCTATGAATGGAAGTGAGATGAGAGAGGAAAGCTATATCAAGAACCACTATGTACCAAGTGCCTCCCATATTACTAAGTCAGTAGCAGGAAAACAATGCAGCACCTGCAGCATATTGAGCGGCTGCAGCACTGCCCCATTTCCCTCGGAAGCTGCTTTCTGCCTGTGTGCGTTTCTAAAGTCAGTCGAGAAATGCACATCCGACCAGGCCATTAGTGGCTCCCCGTATCCTTCCCTCATACAACACAGAATCTAGTGGATGTTTTCTGCTCTGCCACTGGGAAGTGAAAATGAAAACAGTTTTAGAACAGCTCACTTTTGACCTTATTTACAGAAGCTGTATAAAACACACAATACTATGCAGGTTGCCCCAAATTCCCATTTTGGTTCTACGGAAAAGAAAAACCTACTTAGTTTTACACTGTGCTTTTTATAATGGCCATCATTCTTTTAGATGGTCAACTTGTTTCCACGTTCACATTTCCCACTTGGGGAAGGAAGGGTTAGACATCAGATTTTCTCAAATGCAGTTTAAAGTGACTTCAAAACCTTGCTAATGATTTTTGGCACTAAATTAAAGTACAGGGTTATCTATTATGCCTGTTACTGCTGTCATTAACTGGAGTCAGATATCTACCAGGGAAGACCGAGAGGCTTATTTGATCTCATATCCACACATAGGGTAATTAGACACCCTGAAGTTCTTTACCAGCTCCAGATTTTTCTGAGGCCACCTGACAGGCCATGCTTCAAAACACTGTTCTTCTGCTGAACTCTCACATAGTGCGGGTTAAAAAATAAATAAAGATGCTTTACTACAAAATGTTCTCAAGAGGTGAGTTACTCACAAGACAAACTCCTCCTTCCAAAAGGGATTTGCAGCATTTTTGGCTACAGAGCTGGAAAACTTCTGCATAGGGTCATTCAGCTGAGCCATGCACACAAAGTTTGTGCTGCCTGTAAGAACAAAAAGAAAGTTGTTAATCTTCCATCACAGGGAGACACGCTTATTCAAATGAAAGTGAAGAACCTCTTTCCTTACATATTGCTCTTTTGAATAGACCATTTGGAAACACTTCCTCACCCACCCATTGAATAAATTTTTCCCTTTCACTTCTGAATAACTGTCATAATAGAGTAATTATATCACTATTCCAAATGCAAATAATCTGCACAATGTGTCACTCTGAAAACAATTTATTGTCTATTACTTCCACAGCAGTGAAAACCATTTCAGTCTTGGGGTTCCAACACAGCAAGGACAGCAGCAAAAAGTTCACTGCTGACTTTGCACACAGAAAACAACAGAAATGCTGTCTCCAGCTCTCCAGAAGAATCCAGGCTTATATTTGTTATCATCAACTCCGGTGAGTTGTCCTCCAGTGGTGTATCTGGACTGTGAAGGAGCCCTATCTCAGGCACAGAAGCAGCTTGGGCCTGGCAAGGTTATCAGAGGAGACAAAGCACTACGGACACACAGCTTATGGGGATCCAAGCTAACCCTGCAATAAGCAGTTTAGCTGCTTTCCCAATGCGCTGAGCCTGAGTTAATGAACCTCGGGTGGTTTGCTGTTAAAGCAGCCATATGTCCCCACAGCCCCTGCTGAAATTTGCACACAGCTCTGCACTAGAGCCACTGGGGGACTGACACAGCAATGGGGCATTCCAACAGCTCTTCCTCTGGTGTTCACAGCTAACAATTCTTTCTTTAACAGCAGGAATCTCTTTTGCCCTAGCTGACACACTGTGAGCCACGCAGCACCAAACCAAGACTATCTGTGATCACATGCACAAACTAAGGACACAAAAAATGGGCACAGCCCAGTAGCAGAGGCCAGTTCTGCTGCTGGTTACTCACCAGCTGTACTCATAGGAAAGCCACAGGCTTCTACAGGCTATGCTGCCAACCCATGCCTGAGCTTAATGGTCAGGACAGACAACCCTCTCCACACCCCAGACCGCTATGTTGGCACATGAGCCTACAACAGTGCACACTATAAGGGAGGCTCAGAGCTGCAATGGGATAGTTAATTATTGGTACAAGACAAGGCCAGGAAAAGGGAAGGAAACAATAAAAAGGCAGCAAGCTCTGCCCAGAAGCCAGCATCTGCCCAGCTGTGCCACTACTTCCACTGGATTTACAATGACCAACTGAACACCACTATGAGGCTTTATTTCTCATACTCAGTTCCAAAGCATTCACACCCCAGGAGTTGCTACGGAACAAGCAAAATTTCCTCCACCTCCTGTTAGAAAAGCAAGTAGTGATTTCTGGATCTCTGTATCTGGGTTTCCAAAGAAAAGAGGATTAATGGTTCCCTCTTCGTCCCACTTTGAGGGAGGGGCCAGAGGGGCTTCCCATAAGGCGAACCCTCTGCCATATGCATCCTGTGCTTATAAAGTCATCTCATCTCATGACTGTTAACGGCAGCTCTTTTGAAAAACTTCGTTTGAACTATGAAATTGTAGGGTAACAATGAATTCTCAATTGGTTTTCTTGCTGCAATCTACAGTTTCCAGTACAGTTCTATAGATGATATTTCACTGCCAAGACTTCCAGAACT
The DNA here is from genome assembly GCA_024606505.1 of Aquila spilogaster. NCBI lineage: Eukaryota > Metazoa > Chordata > Aves > Accipitriformes > Accipitridae > Aquila > Aquila spilogaster. The sequence goes on from JANHGO010000298.1 coordinate 21,311, forward strand.
GCTATAATACATACAAAGATCTATATACATGCATATATATATATATACATATATATATATATATGCATGTATAAACAGTCTGCAGAGAGTTTTAGGAGAAATACTTCCAGTCAGGATGAGCAAAGCAGCACTATGCAACAGGCTGGGGCAGCAACTTACTACATCTAACTGAAAAAGAGTAAAGCAAGATAAATATAATTAGCCCAAACCAGTGCTTTTCCATTTTAGCAGCTAGAAGCTTCCATTGAAAGGACTGTTACAGAAATGCTAGTGACCATAAGTCATAGGGATTCAAATTTGAATTTTCTCTGGCACAACCCAAAATACACTTGCTCATGCCTCAAGCAACGATGCAAGCAAGTTTGCACTTGAAGAAGTCTGAACACCTGTCAGACAGGTTTGGTGCTTCTTTCTTAAACCAACAGTGCAACTTCACCAGGCTGTGAGCTCCTTTTGGCTTTATTCTCCATCTGCAAGAGGTATACCTTCCCTTACCCAGAGACACTATTATTAGGGGTAAACAATAACAAAACCCTTTGAGGAGAGCTTACATAAAGGAGGAGAGTTATAGATAAATCAGAAAATTGCCCCCAAATAAGGGAAAACAGCTGTAAAAATAGGGCAATACTAAACCAAAGCAATGCCATTGCTAACAGTCAATGAAGAGTTGGTTCTGAGCCTAATCCAATTTGTTATATCACTCAAAGTGATAACTTCTAAAATAAAACAAACTCTAGAGAATAAACAACCAACTTTAGGAATAAGCTCATTTCAATTTGTTTTCAAACACTATGGATTTGTTTACAGAAAGATCAAGATGTCTAAATAATTAAATAAACCAAAACATTCAGTTTTGTACAAGTATGACTAAGCTTGTTTCTGGGAGAACAGCAATTCTGTGCATCTTGTTCTGAGCCAAGCTTGTAAATTAGAACTTCCAAACGATTTCAGCTGAATTTAAAACAAAAAACAGACCAAAAAAACCCCAGCATCCTACTTGAAAACAAGTGACACCCTCTGGGCTACATTACCTGCAGCACTGTGATCAGTGAGGTTTACCGTGATGTCCTTTACCAGCAGTTTCAGTTCATGAGCCCTTGGAGGTTTAGGCGGACTGGTGCCCTGAGGGATAGTGCTCGTGTTCTGTACATTCTGTGAAAAAGAAAACAAGAGGGATGGAGCATACGCAAATGCTTAACTTCTGTCACATTAATATAAGGAAGTAGATGTGATGTGAGTAACATCCACAAATAGCCACATGGGAGTTATAATCACGAAGCCTTCACTGCCAAAGGCTGTGTTGTTTTAAAGCAAGCATTCCAGTTGTATCCAATCACTGAGTGGTGTTAAACATACTGGTTTCTGGGTCATAAACAGGTAATGAAAACACTACACAGAAGACGACTTCTCAAAAGATCCAGGTAGGAATAGGACTTACCTGAACCTCCTTTATGTCTGTAGGCCTCGTACTCAACACTACAGATGGAGTAACTGAGCTAAAGAGGTTCTTCAAAACATCTCTGAGCGTTTCAGATATTGCACAAGTCCCTTCTCCCTGTCCCTAAAAGGATATCAACAATCACACTGCTCAAAATTCAAAAGAATACAAGTTAAGGCAAAAAAAAATATTAACCTGGCATGTCCAAACTACCAAAGCAACTGCCAATTACCTTTGTCAGAGAGAGACAGTTTATGTTATCAACAATAAAATGTACCAGGAGATCATGCAAATAGTTACTTATGTTTCTACATTAAGTGCTAAAGAAAAACTAGGAATGTACATTAACAAAGCCACATGCTCTTCCGAGAGTTAGGAAGGCAGAGCTCTTAGCCACAAAGCTAGGCATTTCACTAACACTTCATTTTTAAAGTTGCTGCACTGCTTTGCACTCTGCTGAGAGAGCAGATCAGGTCCCCAGATAAGCAGATAGGCACTGTTCCACTGATTTAATGGGAGTTCAGCCAGCCTGCGACAGATGAGAATGTGCTAATCCTCTGCTGTGCTGAAGAGTTATTATAGCATCTCTTGGAAGTCTTCAGCCCTGCTGAAAAGTGCACGGATTGGATGGACAGTCATGCCACTCCAAGGGACTGACTCATGTGTTTGCCTACTCAAAAACCCTGTGGCTGTCTGCAATTTACACTGCCTGCTTGCATACTTCCTCTCTGGAGCATCAGAACTCATCACAGATCTTGCTTCCATGTGGCTTCACAGGAAAAACTGTAAAGCATTGGAAGAGAGTGAACCATTCAACCTGTCCCCACATTCCTCACATCACGCTGCTGGAAAGCTTTCCTCTGCTCAGTTATCTACATGGGAATGAATCTACAAATGAAGATGTCAAGAAAGGGCAGTTTGGCGCTACCTTTGCTGTGGAGGCAGCCCAGGAGAAATCCCCATGAGGTTTGTTTACTAAGGAAAAGATTGACTTGAATGACAGAGGACTCAGCTATCCTTTCTAACTTGTTACAACATCTGACACTTCAGTGTTACAGAATAAGGCTTTAAAATGAAACTCGAATTACAGATACTGAATATCTAGGCAAGTGCAATAAATATACAAAGCATAAAAAAAAAAAGTACCCCTCCACATGCTGCTGTCAGATGAGAGCAGGCCTCCAGCAAGCAGTGCCAACAAAGTAGGCCCAGCTGCAGAAGACAAAGCATGCTGGTGACAAGGACACAGTTTGTACCAGCAGGAAGATCAGGCAGGGAACTGAAGGCCTAATTCCTGCAGATTATCTTGATAATGCTTAGGCTGTGCAGCATCAGCTTCCAGCACTCCCCTCAGCTTAAGCAGACCCACAGGACTGCAACAGCTCAGGTATCAAGCTACAGCCCTGTGAACACAGCAGAATGGACAACCTACATCACCCTCCTCTGCTGGAGCCATGCCCCTCAGCATGGAGAGCCCAGTACCAGATTCTGTCACTTGCAACCCTCAGTCCTCTTTTAATGCACACAGAGTCACTTCTGCACTCCTACAGGGACGCTTGAAGCTTGCACAGCAGGTCAAACCAATTTGGAGCAACACCCCTTTCCCAATTACTCGAGTGTTACAGAAACAGCCCGGGCGTTTCATAAAAATCCCAGGAATGCTGCATACAAAAATCCTTCTGCATCACCTCCTCATGCACCCACCCTTTGATGATATGCAGCTACTGATGAAAACCTGCAACAGTATTGGCTAATCCTGCAGCAACTTTGCTTTGTTCACACTGCGGTCCCCAGCGCAACTGCCAAAGAAAGAGGCAGAAGCACATTCCTGCAGCTTTCAAATAATACTTCTGCTTTTAAAAATACTGAAAAATATACTAGTTTCAGTAACTTACATTTTCTGAGATACTTAAATGAGCAGATAAACAGTTGTTTGTTCTCACTGTTTTGGGGGTGACTTCCTCCCCCTGCCCTTACCTACACACTGTTGGATGAAGAATGATGCCAACTTGCAAAATTCCAGCCAACCCTCACTCTGCCACCAACCAAAATTGGTATTAGTTGTTTAATAATAACAGTAGCAACAACTGTCATCGGGCTTCTATTGATAGGTATTTTCTGATGTTTTTCATCAACAGAAAATAGGTTATTATATCCACTTGTTTGACTGATGACAGAACTACTGCACTGATAACCATCAGCAATTAAAGATCTCAATTTGTACATAAAATATCTGTTTTGTAAGAGAAAAGGCTGATGTTTAAATTTTAAGAGCTAAAGGAATTACCAAGGGGTAATGCTCCTTGTTTTATCCATTAAACAGCCCTCTGTTTGTTGCCTCCCCACTTCTCCAAATGCTAACAGAAACTTCAAAGTGAAAAAGAAGCCCTTAAGTGATAAGAACTTAACAGGCTCATTTCAAAATCACAGGCAAAGCACAGGAGGTTACAACTGCTTTGTCACTTGGTGCCTCTCAAAAAACAGGCTTTGAGGCCAGAGACAGCGCCAGACTCATTTGCAGTGTCAGTGAATACCTACTGCTTGTTCAGTAAGCGGACAATCAGTGCACCACTCCAACACGTGCAGGTCAGTTGCATGCACAGTAAAATTATATTACGTTTTAATTAAAGCATTAAAACATACTTCAAAAGACCTGCCTGCCTTTAGTTATGAGCTTAACATTTTTGTGTACAAAAACTATGGTAATAAATTTGTATGATTCTACGTCGGCTACGGGTCTTCAGCAGCAGCTTTACTATCACAGTTAGCATTGGGGGCTGAGCTTCTGGGAAGGCGCTCTGCAAAGAAGGGCTTGGTGGACAAGCTGATCACAAGCCAGCAATAAACCCTCATGATCAAGAAGGGCAATGGTATCCTGAGGTGAATTACAAAGAGCACTGCCAGCAGGTCAAGAGAGGTGATCCTTCCCCTTTACTCTACCCTGGTGAAGTTCCACTTAGAATACTTGGTCCAGTTCTGGGCTTCCCAGCACAAGAAGGACACAGACGCACTGGAGAGAGTCCAGCAAAGGGGTACTAAAATAATGAAGGAATTGGTGCATCTCTCCTGCAAGGAAAAGCTCATGAAGCTGGGCCTGTTTCGCCTGGAGAAGAGAAGGCTCAGGGGATCTTATCAATGTGCTCTCAAGAGGATGGGTCCTGATGTTTCTCAGTGGTGTCCAGCAATAAGATGAGAGGCAACAGTCACAAACTGAAACACAGGCAGTTCCAAACATACACGAGGAAAAAATTATTTATCGTGAAGGTGATGGAGCACCGGCACAGGCTGCCCAGAGAGGCTAGAGAGTCTCCTCACCAGAGCTCTTCAGAAGCCCCCTGGAGGTGGTTCTGGGCACCCTGCTCTGAATGTCTCTGCTGGAGCTGGAATTGGCCAGATGGACCTAGAAGGGCCCTTCCCACCTCAACCATTTTGTGATGCTGTAAATCTAGTCTTTAGCAAGACCTTCAGTTAGAGAACCAACCTCACAAAAAGCTCACTGTTGTACAAAATGTGTAAGTGCTGCTGTGTTTGTGTTAATTTATTTATTTTTTAATTGTGAATGGTCAAAGGCAGAATACAGTCTCAAATGATAAAGAAACTCTTCCAGGAAATGTCTCAATAAAAGAAAAGACAACAATAAACAATGAATCAGAATTTATATATGAAAACAACATGCAACTGAAAAAGCCTCAATATATTATTAAATAACTTATCATTTCCTCAAAAACTTATGTTTTTTCAGAGCTGTATCTAAATGAGGGCTACCAGATTCCAAAACTAATTAGGTTAAGGCAGGGAAAATAACTTTGTTGGGAACATCATTACAACTGTTTCATTATATTAGAAGCACTCTTAAGGCTTTTAGTAACAAACATTTTTCACACCTTTGAATTTGGTAAAAAATGTTTGCCGGGTCACTTGTCTGTCAAATGCAGATTTATCTTTAATGCTTCAGTAATCTTGAGAGATGCTCTTTGATTTCAGAGATGCAGGATTTTGATGGATGAGCCATGGCAAGTTTCCCTGCGGCAGTTTAAGAAACCATTGCCAATAAGTAACTGTCCCATTCCACTGCTAAATGCAGTCAGCAGAAAGGAACAGGCATTTTTGCTTCAGTTGTTCCAGCATCATCCGATAGCTTAGCTCAAGCTACTGTTACTGCTACACTAACGCACTGCACTGGGTTTTGCACTGGAGAGAGGCTTTTTGACTCCTTGCGCAGAGGGACAAAGTAACTACCAGGAGAGCAGAAGCAGCAAGGTTTGGCAGAACTTGTCTAAGTCCTCTCCCAGTCTGAACTGCACCTTTACATTAGAACTTTCACGACAACAAATAAAACTTACTGACTGACCTCCTGCACTGTTGGCTGGATTTCAAAGTTGATTTCATCAACATTAACGAGAAGCCACTCCACTTTGACATCATCTCCTTTGTCTTTCACGTAGAGGTGAAGCTGCAGATAGGAAAGCAGTTATTGGAGTGTGTTCTGGTATCCTGTAAGGAAATTTTAAGTCAAGCTCTAAACTAAGGCTTCCCAAAGGAAAAATACCAGTTTCTGAGTTGGTATACATCCAAGCAACAGTGTAAGAAAGCTAACTAAATACCAAGTGAGAGTGCATGCCAGTCAAAAATGGTATTGCTCTGTACATCAGAGCAGTCTTTTAAAAGATTTATTTATGCACAGTCTTCCTAAAGCAGAAGGCAGAACTGTAATATTATTAAATGTTTTACCGGAATTAATACAAGTTTGTATGCATTTTTGCAAACAGCAAGTGAAAACTTGACATAACCTTTCAGACCTTTCATTTGAGCTGTGGGATGAGATGTAACAAAAGGAAAAAGAGAGAATAATACTTAAGAGACTTTACCTGCAAGTGAAGTGGAGACAGTTTCACGCTGTACAACGGACTTTCTGCAGCTGTGGCTGAAGAACTTGAGACGCTGACAACAAATGTAATGGAATCTCCCACAGCATTACAGGAAACCACCTAAAGAAATTAAAGGGGAGGAAAAAAGGAAGGGAAGAACAATTCAGTCTTCAAAAGAACATTTGGTGAAGGCAAGAAAGGAACTAAGAAAAATGAAGGACTTTAAGCTACTAGAATTATGTTATGTTCTGCACATCAGAGATTTCCAGTCAGTTTCATTAACCCCCTACAGTTCCTTCTACTCGCTCAGCTCTAAAACCTGCAGTTCAGCTGTACACTTCTGGACACAGAGGTTAATACCTGGCAATTCTGTCGATTTCCAAAAATGTTTTGTGTTTGTTGGATGTAAGTTTTTTCTCCTTTCTCTCCTGCTGCAAACCAAACATTCTATCACAGAATAGCTGGTTTTACCAAATATTTGGCTCATAAAAATGAACTGTAACAGATTTGTTTTAGTGGTATCTTACAAATGAGAAACTTTGGCATAACACTGCTGCTTCTGGAAAGGATATTGACTGAGTAATTCCAGTAGAGTGGTGATGGGCAGAAGCCTTTAGAAATTTATTCAAGTCTTTGACCAAACCAAGGAGAGCACTGAAGTTTGGTGGTGAAGCTAAATGTTTGGGACAAGCTTATTTGCTACTTGACTGCTATACACTTACTTAAGTACACACCTTCAGTTTTACAAGCAGTAATTTAACTTGTTATCACATTGAGTTTACAAACAGAGCGTTTTCCTTCCTTCCTCCTGTCACAGGCCAACTGAGCTTGTGGAGCTGCTCAAAAACCAAAGAACATGCAGAAAGCACCTGGCAGCAGAGGAAAGACCCAGGTATAGAAGTCAGAAATCATGCATTAAGCCAGAGGGAGATGTTCACTTTACTAACAGCCTTGCTGTTTGAAGACACCTGCTCATTGCTGCTCCCCCATGGTTAATGTCCCCACAGTTCCACCACTGGAAAGGTGAGTTGAACATTCCGTAAATGGACTCAGGCAAAGTTAACCACATTAATGCAATGCACAGACAAATCATTTGCTGTAAGATCTGTTTGACAGAAACCCTGTGCAAATGCTTGTAAATTATATTTGTGCACTTGTCGCTTTACTTATGCACACTGGATTGGAAGCTGAAGGCTTCAACATGACTCAGATACTCTCTGAAAGATCCTTATCAATCTCTCCTTAAATATAGTCCATCTCCCAGGACTCTATACACTGTAAGAAGCACCAGAGGGCTTCAGAGCACATCCGTGAAGGCAGAAATTACGAAGGAGCAGGTGGATGGAGTGGACGTGACAAATAACAAACCCAATCGCACCTATGAGCAACAAGAGTTGCAAAAGGTGTGTCTTTTGCAAATCATAGTTGGGAGGTAGACAAATCTGCCTTCCTCACATCTCCTCTTTCCCAAAAGCTAAATTCCCTCTTATGTTCCCTAATCCTACATAATCAACATAAGCAGCCACAATTAGGACACAACAGAAGTTAGTTAACAACTAAAAAGTTTGACTGCTCATTCTGCTTGTAATTGAGCCAGAATACAGAATGTAATTCATTCACAAAGAGGACAGACTGACACACCTTTTCCTTAACTACAGCAAAAATAGACAGGTTATTCCATTTTCTTAGAGCGCAAAAAGAGGGAAAAGGACAGGTCTGATGCAAAAAACACTGACACTTGCATATCCTAAGCACAGTGCTTTACTACCCATACACATCCGATCCACACATGCATGGGAAGTTCAGTGCATTCAGAACAAGTTGGACTTGCTGCACATGTGATGCAGAGCCACATGTCTGGGATTTCAGGAGGTCTAAGAGGCAGGGTTACCAGGTAAACAGGCAATTACTGCTTTAAAAACAAACAAACAACAGAAGCCTGGAACAAGGGTTGGCAGATGTGTTCATCTCCTACTTTTTCTCTCAATATGTGTTTATTTTCAAGTAAAAGATGGAAACAGAGTCTGCAACCGCCACTTCCCTTCTAAAGTGGCATTCCTTTAGAAACGTAGCAGATGTTTTTGAAAGACCTCAGCAGAAATATGTAGGCCATTCGTATGCCCCTCCCCAAACAGTACCATGACAAAAAAACATCGAAGCTTCCTGTGCTGTGCTCCTCTTCCCCCACAGCCCCATCCAACCTGCCTCCTCAGATTGTCTCAAAGCAGGTGAAGAGCAGTCACCAACAAACCCCAGCTCATTCATATCCTGTGAAATTCTAATTAGAGACAAAATGCATTTGCTAGCAGGAGAGGAGAGGGTCAGGCAAAGCACCCTTTTCTGGTTGAGAGAGGAGAGAAATAGGGAGGACAAACATTCAGGAGAAAGCAGAGGCATCTGGACTGGTAAGCGGCCTTTTCACTTCATTTATCTTCTTTATCTCCTTCCCAATACTCCATGCAAGGGGCACCTCATCATCAAGCTTTCATTTTCAGTGGAGGCTAGAAAACCTGTAGTTTCTGTGACAAACTTTCCTCCAAAATGAAGCCCTTGCACCACCACACAGCAGCCGTGGCTTGCTAACTGGACTCCCGGAGAGTTTACACGTCACTTAGTTGTCTTGTAGCTGGACAAGCTACAAGCTTCTACACGAGCAGAAACAGAGTGACATGAAGAAGCAGCAGCACAACACCAGGACTCTTTCACCAGCAAGACCGAGATGCCTTATCCCTACAGCACCTCCCCACTCACAGGCATCCCGTCACCTGAAAGAGGTCTCTCTGTGCACTTTTGCGATCTTACACCCTGCAGAGGTTTCTCTAAAATTGTTTGTACAGTTATCCTAAAAAAAAAAAAACAAACAAACAAAGAAAAAAAAAACCAAAAAATCTCTTTTTCAGGTAAACTTCAGGAAAGAATACAATTGGAAAAGCATTACAGTTGGAGAAAGACTAATATTTTTCAAAGAAACTGAAGTGTCTGGACATGTGTCCTCACAGCTGTTGAAGACCTGTCCCCTTGCTCTGCCCTCCCTCTCTACATCTTGATTTCACAGTTCCTCTGGATAGAACTGAAAGATTTCATTTTCTCTGCTCCCTGAAGCGGCAGCGAAAGCTACTTCAGTTCAAGGAGAACCAGAATACCTCTGCTTGTCACACACGGTTAAGATGTTTCAGTTTTGGGAGTAGCACCACAGATTCATGTATTCATAGAATCATTAGAGTCAGAAGGGACACTTAAAGGTCATCTGGTCCAACTCCCCTGCAGTGAACAGGGACACCTACAGCTACATCAGGTTGCTCAGAGCCCTGTCCAGCCTGACCTTGAGCATATCCAGGGATGGGGCATCCACTGCCTCTCTGGGCAACCTGTGCCAGTGCCTCATCACCCTTATCATGAAACAACTTTCCTTTAGGCATAGCCTTTCTGTTACTCCTCCACATCAGTCTTTCTCCTCCACTTTTCTGTGCAGGACAGTAGAGTCCGTTCTGTGGTAAAGGGGATGGTGAGTGGTTGTGACTTCAGAAGGAAGTTCTTAGAGCTCAACAGAGGAAGTCATCCACCTTCCCCAATCCTGAGTGTATCTCATGGGTATGTAAAACTCCAAGCATTGTCAGCTTAACTGCTTTTTGGATAGAAATCAGCTTTACTACATTTTGTTTCCAGAAGGAGAAAGTTACCCGAGGTTGCAAAATACATATCAGTAGCATTTAAGTAATAACAAATTAATACAAATTTAAAGGTCTGCATGAGAAAATGAGTGTACCATGAGGCAGCCACAGAGTAAAAGCTGCCTTAATCTCAGCAGCAGGGATCAGGATGCTACAAGATTTGGGAGCTTCACAATGTCCTTTTTTTTTTTTTTTTTTCTGGAGTATTACTGTGAGAAAGAGAAGGTCCTTTTCTGGCACAGGAAGTTTCTCCTGTCAACAGCCACATGGATAAGTTTGCATGTTCAACGTATAACCTCTCCATAAGAAAATTTCCCTGCTAGAAACCTGTCTTATCACAACCATGACACTCAGCTATTCAAAAGACAAACTGTATCACCTGCTTTGGCTACCTGAGCCTATGCACTGGCTCTTTAAGGGGCTTTCTGTAGCTTCTATACAGTTCCCTCTTGGCCCAAGTAGTTCACCACACAACACAATTATCGAGAAGGGAAGAGGGAAGGCAGTATCTAACCCCGGCACGGCTTGAAGCAGATTTTTAGAAGCCAGCATGAAAGCGAGCATGCCTGCAAATACAATGAGACAAATTCAGGGCAGTTTTTCAAAACGATGATAAGCACTGGGATGAAGGCAGGGTGATGGAATGGGTGCACAGAAGAAGGAGCTACCCGTGTAAGCAACAGAAGAAAAACAAAAACAGATATACCAAGTCATCCTTTTGCAACTGACAGACACTCAAATTCAAAGAAGTGCAGAAAAGGGAAGGATTAAGAAAAGCAACCATCAGGGAGTACAAGCAGACAGGAGAGGGAGAATTTTCAGTGAGCCTATCAAGCCAAGTGAGTATCAGATGGTGGGAGAACAAGAAGCAGTACCTATATCTAAGAAGGGGAAAAACAAGTAGCAGAACAAGACTTGGTGCTGTGGCCTCACTAACACGCAGGTCTTTGCAAAGAGCTAAGAAGACAGCATAGCTGAAGACACAGGGACAAACGAAGACAGTAAAATACAAGAGGTCTGTCAGTTTGCCCTACGACAACTATGCCCACAGGAGAGAGGCAGAGATGAAGCACGTGGTGCCACCAGGGGCACTGGGTACCACTGACACCTGAACTGGGCTGGTGGATGTGGCAAAAGCCTAAAGGAGGACCATGCACATCTGCAGCAGGCTGTCTGACAGGGCCCAAACCAGTAATTATCACCACTGAAGCAAACAAATTCCAGCACAGATATCTCCCTTTGACAAGATACTCAGTTCCAAAGTAGGTTAGATCCACTATGTTGTCTTGCCTATTTTAATTGCGACACCTATTTCCAAAATTCAACAGTAGAAGGTCTGAAAGAAAGTAAAGAGCTGCTGAAAACCTTGAAGACTAGAAAAGAAACGCAACTCAAAATGCAAAGCATACATGCAAGAATTACGAAAAACTCCCCTCTATAAGAGCAGTATGCCTCTAAGAAAGAAACGTGAGCTGCATGCATGAAGTCAACAACAACGTGAAACAGCCAAGGGAGAGGCAGATCAGAACCACAGTGTTGTAGGGGTTGGAAGGGACCTCTGGAGACCACCTAGACTGGTCCCCTGCTAAAGCAGGCTCTCTACAGCAGTCTGCACAGGAAAGCATCCTAAAAGGCATTGAGAGAGCACTGTCAAGAAGCATAGCGAGGCAGTCATCTCAACACACTGTGAGACTTCACCGTAGTGCTGCTGCCACTTTAGCCATCACATTCAAGAAGAATGAATCCAACTGGGCAGCTGCAGAGAGGGACACACAGGAGAGCCTGGCAAGTCAGCACTGAGAAAGGAGACCTGAGGAACAACTTCTTTCGTTGAACAAAACAAAGGCTGGAAGGAAATGTAACTCCCTTGTGATATACTCATGGACAGCAAGCACCAGAGGAAAAAGTGAATACATTCAAGATAAAGGATCATGCTAGTACAGGAAGAAAAAAATATAAATAAATGAAAAAGCTGCGTGAGCCATGATTCCACTTAAGCTTGTGAAAAAAAAACACAACCATTAAAGCAGCAAATCCCTGGGACAGCTTTCCAAGCAAAAGAAGGAGTTAAGGGACAATACAGACTGCACATGATGGTCAGGGCAGTGCAGTCCAACAAAACCAATCAGAGATAAACACATGATAACTGGGGATGAATCCCAGTTACTGTTGTAGCATTCATGATGAGAATGATGCTTTCCTGGAGAGGAAAGCAGCCACTGCACCACAAGGCCCTCATGGGCTCTGAAACGAGGGGAGCTGGGAGGCTCTGCACCCCAGCACAATGCTGGATGGAAACAAAGCAGCAAAGACACAAAGCTGAACAAGGCCTTTTCAGGCACGCTGCACAGCCTGTCTGAAAATGAGACCTCGCATAAGGCTGCAAAGCAGCCCTCCTTCTGCTCCACCATTTGCCCCCTTGGAATTCATAACAGAAAAACTGACACAAAGCTTTACTTATCTGCTCTTGCCTGCTGTGCTGCAGGACAGCCACTCCTTGTGCAGCAGCTTTCTACTACTGCTTATCAAAAGAAAAGCAAACTGTGGGCACTCAAAGGGCTTCTTCCCCTCTTTGTTTAAGCATGGAAGCAGGAGAAAGACTTCTGCTACAGTTTAACAGTCAGGAAACAGACAAGTTTGCTCTGTCCAAACTCCTCCGTGCCAAGCTCCCAACAAGAGAATCACCTCCTCTGTTGCCTCTTATTGCTGCTGGGAAGTTCAAAGCTTCTGGAAATAGATTCTGGTAACGGAAAGGTTGGCAGAAATAGCTGAGAATATTGCAAATGTTTACTTCATTGAAACAGAACAGCCAGCCCCACACAATGAAAACAGCCTGCATTCTACATATTTAGGCTCTGGCCCAAAACTGGAGTGAGGGCTACAACCAAGCAGAGGCTCTGCCCAGGGGCAGTGTGGTGCCACCCTCCTGACAGTGTAGCTCTGTTGTGATGGCTCACACCCAGCAGCTCCCCTACCATGTCTACATTGGCATGCTTCAGAACACATACCAGTTTTACAGCCTCCAGCTCCTTCAGAACAAGCGCAGCTGTACACACCTAAGGGCCACATGTGTCAGCACGTGTCCTGGACATAAACAAGGCTGTCAGCGGCAATGCAGAATTACAGCAGGCTGGCAATCTCCTATCAGTTCAGTGTGGGTGTGTGCCAGGCATGAGGCTATTCCCAGCACTATACAGTGGGCTCAGGAGCACAAGACTGTGCTCCACAAAGGACAGATACCACAGGGCTCCACCACAGCATACACCTGCATTAAAGTGTTACACTTCACAGAATCATTAAGGTTGTAAAAGACCACTAAGATGACCTACTCCAACCACCAACCCATCACTACCATGCCTACTAACCACGTCCTTCCCACATTTACTGCTATCCCTCACCCTCAGTACTCTGCTTCCTTTGATGACTACAAACTCTCCAGTATAGTGTCTTGAAAAAATGTATTTGAAGCAAAGTGCATTAGATGGCTGCTGATCAAGGTGCCTATATGCTCACCATCCTGATTACAAGCAAAGAAGCAAGACAAATCAGTTACAGGACAACAGCCCCATGTCAGACAATGGCCCAGGCATGTGAAGAGCTCTGAGGGATGCTACTATGTTGGTAAGCAAGCAGCATGCAGTCACCAGCCATGTCCAGAGCCAGCCGCACCAATAGTGAGCCACCAACATAGGACCTCAGAATGGTTTGGGTCGGAAGGGACCTAACAGATGATCCAGTTCCAATCCCCTGCCATGGGCAGGGTTAACATGCATGAGAAGATTGTGTCCAGACAAGCTGCTAAAGGAGATTTCAGTTTCATTTTGCTTTTTTGGGTAATACTTGCAGAGATTAAGGGGTTTGAAGTGCAGGAAAAAAGAAAAATATGAAACACTTTGGATGCTCAGTATTACCCAAGGAGTATGTAAAAGAGACAGCAAGCCTATAAGAGAACTCCTGGGGCATTTGGAGGCGGATACGCATCAGAGTGCCACTCTGAGGTTATTACTGAAATAGAAATAAATTATTCAGCTGTACCTTAACTGAAGGAATAGGAATCATTCAGAGAATTTTTTCCAGCAGCTGTGCACGAGATTATGGAAACAGGTTTTGAGGGAATTCAAAACCACCCAATTACGTAAGCAAAACTCTCTTAATCCAATACGTTTTTAAATGTGCTTATATTGCTTTAAGCTGCTGTGAAACCACATCAGATTGCTGGCTGCAATACTAACAGCTTGATTAACATACTGAAATGGCTCAACCCAAGGTCAGACAAGGCAGGAGGGAGGGTGCCAGGCCACAAAGCCCCCAGTAAAAGAGAGCAAGAGCCTGGCCACACCACAGCCAGTGCTGCCCAGATCCTGCTGCCCATGCTACCACAGCTTTGCCACAGCAGCACCATGGGCAGGAGAGAGCCACTGGGGCAGGGAACACTGGCATGAAAGGGAAACATTGGGAAAATAAAAAAAAAAAAGCAACAACAACAACAACAAAAAAACAGAACTAGGGCTGGAGAACAAGTGCACAAAGAGCTTTACACGTTGGCAAACCCCAGCTGCCACCAATCTGGGTGTGACTGTAAGTTGGGTATCAGACAGATAAGCATGCATAATTTTCAAAGGAATCATAGCAGAGCTGCTTAACATCTAAATGAGATGAGCAAACCAAAGTAAAGAAGCAGAACTAGAAGAAAAGTAATGGGTTCAATTCATTCAGGGGCCTGAAGCTGAGCTAACAGTCATTGGCTAATAGTTACCGTAACCAGGATGGAAATACAGGAGCTCTCAGTGCCAACAAGCACACATATTCGGTCCCCGCGGCGCCGCCCGAGTTCGGCGGGGCAGCAGCGCGGCCTGCAGGCCCAGCGCGGCCCTGCACCGGCAGCCCGACCCCCGGCTGGGGCTCGCCGACCTGCTGAAAGGAGGCGGCTGAAAGCCCGCCGGCCGGCCGCGGCCCTGCCGAAGCAGGGGCCCTGCTCTCGGCGGCCTTCCCGTTAAGGCCGCCGGCGGCGGCGGTTTTCGGTGCATCCGCGTCACTTGTGCTCCTCGAAAAGTAACGAGAAAGGGCGAGTTTGGCTTTTCGTTTCCTCATCCCTGTCCTGACAACGGCGAACCGTTTCCAGGATGGATTAAATTATGCGGGGGGAGGCAGGAAGGGAGGCTAAGAGGGAGATGTGCAATGCAATGCGCTCTGCGTGATTTGCAATCTAGATTCTGTTGTATTGATTACTGCGCAATCCGGAGGAAAAAAGAAAAAAAAAACAACCGGTTGGCAGGTCTCCAACGCCAAATATTTCCAAAGTGATTATACATTTTATTAATCAAGGTCAAAGTAACCCCATTTGGCCAGTATTAATGAAAACATAGATACAATAAACATTGCTTCCTGCCATGTCTCAAAAGCAATAAGCAGTAATAATGTGTAACTGTCATAAATAAATGCTATACTTGTCTTATAATATTCATATGGTGCAAATCTGTCCACAGCTGTGCAAGGAAAGAGAGCTACATCCTCAGCAGAGCTATGCAGCTTTAGAGCCGCACAGGGCCTATAACCAGGCACGCAAGGGATATCTTGCCTTTCTCCAGCTCTGCTCCTGCTTGTGCATTAAGAGAAAACAAAGGGATAGCGTTTTCTGTCTTGTGATTTTAAGGCATGTAATTAACCTGCTTCTATTTACTGGATACACAAGTGCTCCTGTGAGAGTGAACTGTGCTCCTTTGCAGAGTGTAACAAATAAACAAAATGGACTGGCTGTTTAATCAAGTAATTGCCCTAATGATGCCCTCCTAGGCACAAACATTGGTGGGTTTGAGAGAGAGCTTGAATGTTGTTGACTTTTGGTCATCTTACAAAGGCCATTTATTTACACAGATTTCTTCTCAGAGAAGAGCTGTATAGACAGAATTATTTCCTCTGTTCATGATCATGGAGGAGAGTTTTTGACATTCTGGATAATTTGATTATATTTTACTACTCTGTATCTTTTCTTTTCTTAATTTATTTTAAAAAGTAGTATCTTTTAAGATGTATTCCAACTCACTAATCAAATAAAATAATTTTAAGACAAGTGTCATTTTTTCTGGGTTTAAGGATTTAGCCTATAAGCAAAATTCCAAATAAAAATTAAATATTAATTCAATGAGTTGCCTAATTTCAGATCAGTATGGTGTATGGAGGGCCATATTTACAGGGCATTCACTGAGCCAGCCCAGGGCCAACTGTATTCAAAAGGAGAACTGAAATACTCCCCGGAGAAAAAAAAGGATTACTTGCTAAAAAAATACATATTTAATTATGAAATTATTATTATACCAAGCTTTGGTCATCCTTGACAATTTTTTAAACAGCTATAATCATGAAGTAAGCAGTCCTCAGCAATTACCAATCGATAATACTGCTCCAGTAGAAATGTAAATCCAGAGAAATTAATTCTTCACACTAGCAAAATAAACAATTATATTATCCCCAAAGATGCTTCTCCTCAAACAGTCATTGTCATTTTCCTCTTATTTGGCTGCAGTATGTCGCATCTACTCTTCCTCTATCACACCTTAAAGCGGCTGATCTTAAAGGAACTCTTCACACGCTTAAAGTGGGCACCTGCTGAATATCTGGGTGAATTGGGCTCTATATTTCAGTAAGACCCGGACCTACAGCTCTATCAGCTCCTTGTCACATTTTAGTCATTTCATTTCTAAGTGCTGGAATGCAGTACCAAGCTGCCTGTATTACCCTGTCATCATTCTTACTCCATTAGGACTGGGTCCATGTTTGCTTTTAATCACCACTGTAGTGTTTTCCAATATGTAGTTTATTGTCTCTCATCTAACAGACTACTGCTTATAATTTAGGGCTGCATGATAAACCTGCCTTCCTGGTAAATGGCTTAGCTAACGGTTCATCCAACCAGCTGAACACAGATGCAGCCAGCAGGGCAGAGCCAGGAAAATGTGGTGGTTTTTTTTTTTTTTTATAATGTGGTAATTTATTAATGGTCACTGCTCACATTCCGGACTTACATAACTCATCATGGAATCCTAAAGAATTGTTCAAAAGTGCATATGAAGGGGCATATAAATATATATTGTCCTTAAATCCAGACTGAGCATAACTCACAGTAGAGTGTCCCAAAACTTGATCTCATCAACATTTTTGTCAGATAATGTGATACGAATAAAACAATGCAAACCAGCTGCTTGCCATTGTTTGCAGACAGTTTAAAACAAATTAAAAAATTGAATGAAAACTTCCTGTAGCTTTTCTAAGTGGAGATTTTTCCTGTGCATACTCACACAGAGTATCAGTCTGTATTAGAGGGTCTCTCATTGGCATAAGGAGTGAAGTTATGGTCTCTTCTGCTTATCCTTGATGGCTGTCCAGCAGAGAAAAAGTTGGGAATTTGTACTGCACATTTTCTAAAAGATTATGGATGAAGTCCAGTGGCTCTCACAACATTCCCTCTTTTACTAAAACAAGTTGTAATGGCCAAGGTTATGCATAAGCTGTTAATGAGGTCATATAATAGTTGCTCTGTTACTGTCAGATGTTACAGGAACCACAGCTCATTCTGTCCTTTTTGTAATGCATTTTGTGATAGTTTAACAGTGAAGACACTATGTCTGACCAAATTTCATGCAGGCATGGGAGAGTTATAAAAAACCATAAACATCATTTGCAGTAGAAAAACACAGTACACTGTCCTTTGTGTATAGTATCTGTTCCTTCTTTCAAGGAGACCTCATGTCTAAATTATATATATTTCATCATCCCTATTTTCCTTAATTTGTTTATAGTTATCTTTATTTTAGTACTTGCTGACTGTTCCATTCTAGCAGCAACTCTTAAATGAAAATATTGAATCTAAATATCATGTGAAAGTCTTCACATGAGATGACTCCTACTTTTGTATTGTTTGGAAACGTGCTAAAAGAAGTAGATGATTATTGTTGCTTATAATGGGCTCCACTCCAGAGGATCAGAGGAGGTAAAAGGGGTTTTTTTTGTTTCGGTTTGGTTTGGTTTTTTTTCCAGAAGGGAGATTGCCAGCCACTTCAACAAACCTACTGCCTTGTTCAACAACTTGGCACAAACTTCAAGGTCTATTCCAGCTGCATCTGATCCATCCTTACCATGAAGAGTAGAGAGATGAAATAGACTTTCTGGGATTATGGGTGTCTGTCTTCTTTCATTCCTACTGGACTACACAAACTGCCCTTCACACTGGCTAGTTTTCAAGCATGGAAAGACATGGTGTGAAATGCATTTTATTGGACCTAAGTGTTTTTGTTATATAAGCAAAACAAAAAGATCTAACAAGGAAAATAAGCAAATACTGTATTTTGTTAAATTATCTTGACATGAGAATTTAGTGTATCTAAGAGAAGCTTTTTTTACTTCCTGTTAAAAAACACATTCCTTTGAAGTCAGCAAAGCTGAAGGTATTTGATTTGTGTCCGATATTCCCAGGATAATATGCCCAGTTGCCGCAATCTTTTTTACACAATTTCTTTTAAGACACGCTAATGAGTCACGTTCACTGCTCTCATTTATGTTTTATGATAACATTTCAGAAGTCATGTTGTATAGAATTTTATACTTAGGCTCACAACTATGCAGAGGCAGTGCACATTGGCACCACCATTATGTTTGCATAGCATATATAAATTTTTTTACAGTCAACAAAGCAATATAATGAGAGTTGTCCACCCAGCTGGGTAGGATACTCAAAAAATACCTTTACCTAATGAAAGGGAAACTGTGTCAGGCAGAAGTTAATTTGCATAGGAGATAAGGTTAAGAAATGTGTTATTGTCTTAATTAAATGCATTTGCAGGACTGGAGGCTCAGGATGTCCTGAAGGCAAATGCAGAAATTCAACTTAATTCTGACAGCCTCCAGGGGCAACACTGAAGCCCAGATAAGGGAGAAGGGTGTCTGAGGGTGTCAGGATGTTTCAGACACTAGTCTTCTCCACTGTCATTCGTTCAATAACTGCTCAGCTCCTTATGCCTCCCATATCGCCACCCTCTTCTCACCATATGGGCCCAGGTGTACTGCTTTCAATGTACTCTTGTCTTCCCTGTGTAAGATGCCCACTGAGTCTACCATGATCTACTAGACCCATATTTTGTATCTCCTAAGATTAGTTTAATTATGTTGGCAGCATTATGAATGGTACAATGTCAAAATGTTCTTTTTTCCCATTGATTTCAATTACCTCAGACTCATAGCTTAACGAGCAGTGAGAAGAGATATGGGGATTTAATTTGCAATAAGGAGCATAGAGAAAAGAAGGCAAGCACTAGACAAGATTAAGATTTTGTTAGTACTGTTTATTACTAGATTTGAGGGTCCAACCTAAACCTAGCTTAAGAAAAAGGGAGTTCATTCATTAAGTTCACTGGCTTAGGATCAGACTCTAAAAACATAATCTTCTTATTTTTCAGCCTACTAGCCTATTGAATTGAAACAGTTCAAAAAACAAACCAACAGTGAGTGTAAACGAGGCATTGGTTCAGAGACACGTGAAACTAAAATCTAAGAAAGTCTAAACATTTTGTGTTAGCAAAAGTTTCATGTTTACCTTTAGAGCACGGCCAACATTCTTGAATGTTGTGATTTATGATATGACAAAGTGTTATGTGGGTCTAGTAACATTCGAGGTGCCACAGATATCAGTAAAAGATCTAACACGTTCTCTCTGCCAGCTTATTGCCATTTAAAACTACTGTAGACTACTTACAACAAAATCTGAAAGTACTGTTACTGTACTAGTACTATACTATTTACTGTAGAAGGGGAGATAATTAACTACAATTAGTTTGCTACATCTAAGGTTACTTCATGACAGCAAAATCCTACTACTAAAGACAGCACTAAAAATTTCCTTTTCATCAAATTCCGAAACAAATATGATTTATCCAATGGGCATGTTCCTGATGCACTAATTTGTCTCGGATGTTTTCTCTGACTCTGGGGTAAGTACCAGTTTCCAGAGAGTGTCCTACATTCCTCAGAAAAACAGCCTGGACAATGAAGTTGTGTCTTAAGAGCTGCGAGACTGGCTTTGATATACTGCTAGTGTGAGGAAATCCCAGTGTTTATGGTCCAATGCCGAGAATTAGAAGTTTCTGAATCACTGAGTCATGGCTGCTCACATCGGAGTCACTGACAGTTGAAGGAAAAAATTACACCTGGCTTAACTGGAAAAGATGATCATTCTTGTTTTGATATTACTAGTTTTGGCTGTTGTTGTGTAGTTGCTATTTATTTCATGTAATTTTTGTGTTTCCATTTCAATTAAGCATACCTTCTCCCTGACAAAATCGGAATGTTTTGTTTCCGAGTCAAGTATTGAGATTAAAAAATGAAACTGAAGGAAAGTTCTAAAAGTGAATTTATACTTGAAAAACTGAAAAAAAAAATTTAAGAAATGACAACAGAAACTAGTAAGATCAGACTCAGCGGTTAAACTGATTTTCTTCCACTGCAGAAAATCCAATATACTGGGACAATTTCACAAAACAATATAATTTTGACATAAATTTTAGCCCAGTTCTACCAGAAGTCTTCTTCTGAATCAGCACAAATTAAGTCCTCAAGACGAGAAACTCATTATCCCAAATGATCACAGTTTGAGGGAAAAAGCTAATCTTTGCAACTGGGTCCTAGATAACTTAAACTTATAAAAAGACACTCCAGTTGTGCTTATTCATAAGCTGAAAGACCATATGCATCAGCTGATGAGAGTTTTTTTTACTCTATTTTACTTAACAGCAGAAGGTAGGCAGATCTCAGAAAGGAACATCACAGCATGGTGTAAGATGCCGGAGTGCAATTTATGATACTAAGAAACATAACTTGAATGTTTATGTATATATATATACATATTCCTGTGGGTCTGATGTGCCAGGCCATCGAATCTACACTGTCCAGTAGACTTGGTTGTTCCTTTCCTCCATCTGGCTGGAGGCAGGGCCCCTCCAATCCTGGTTAGAGTATCCGTTACTCACTTTTCGCACACGTGAATCAGAAGTCCCTTCAAGAGGATCAGAAATGAGATCAGCCCTTCTACTGCGT
>JANHGO010000299.1:0-42353 GCA_024606505.1 Aquila spilogaster
TTCAGACAGCCTAATATTTTTTTAATCAAAAGGAAATTAAAGAAGAGGCAATGGTGTACATTCCTTCTGGGGGAAGTGGAAGCCTCATTCCTATCCTATCTTAAAATAGCCTGATTGAACTACAATATTTGCATTACAATTCTGGGTCAGCCGCACCATGGGATTACGCGTGCAGATCAGAGGGGTGTTTAGTTTTTATTTTCAGCCTTGTGGATTTTTCACATTTTACCCATTCTCTGCACATTCCTCCTGGTATCTGCATCAGTGCAGTTTGGAACAATTGGAGAGGTTTGCTCCCTAGACAGCTGATGGAGGAAACAGGGCCTACGGCGGTTTTATGCACTGGAAGTGGAAATCTTGGGTGCAGAAAGCTTTGTGTATCAGGTGTCAGCGCAGATAAAAGAGCCTTTGATTCTTTTCAAACATTAACTCAGACTCTGATATCCTTCACTTTTCTATCAAATCATAGCGTTCCTCAGAGCAGCATTCTGAATTTTACCTGGAATATATAAAATGAGAAGCAGATAATGCCCTGCCATCTGGTAAAGCCTTCCTCGACAACTCCACCTGAAAATATTTCTTACACCTCAGCATAATTTTCCAATCAATTGGTCCTTCTTCAGATATTGCATGCCAAACCGTTGAACGTACTTTTTATTGGAGCAATTTGCAAGCATTCACTGCACAGTTTGTGATCTTCTGGCAGCTCTTGGTGGACTGTTCCTATATCCAGTCCAGACTGGGCCACTCCGTTACGTAGCTCAGGTGTTCTCACACCTTCGCTCCAGCAGCAGCGATTTTGCACAGTGCACAGATCCCGTAGGCGTCCACCTGCACAGAGCTGCATCTCATGCCTGTCTTCTTTTACCTGCTTGTGTGCAGCAAACAGAGCACTTGTTGATCTCAAAAGGGAATTGTAAGTATTAATTAAAGCTATTTTAAAGTGTTTGTTGAAAGGGGCTGCAAGAATGTGGAATATTATGTGGCGTGGGCTGAAATGGTGAACGAATCCATAGAACTGCAAAAATTAGAGATAGAAGAGACTGCCTAGTCCGTAGTCCTGATCAGAGCAGCAATTAGTGTATTCCAAGAACGTTATTCTGTCTTAGTCAGTGACTGTACTTTCATCATATTTCTTAGAAATGTGCTGCTCTGTACACTGACTCATCCTCAAGAACAAATTTCATCATCTCATTTCACCTCTGGAAATTGCACTCCTCTGTACCATCTTCAATGGTTTTTCCCTAGGGTTTTGTGCTGCACGTTCTGGGTTTTATTTTGCAGCCTCACAGCATTTGAAACTTTCTGAAACGTTTGAGATTATCTGACCGTTTCTCTCTTATGTTTCTCTTCTGAGCCGTACATAAAACAGCTCTTTGGATCTGCCTTCATGAATCAAACCTTCAGATATTTCGTCCTTTGAGTTGATGCTGATAAGAATTTCCCCTGCTTGCTAAAAACCTTTCTTACGCTGCAATGTGTAAATAGACTGCAAAGTACATATTCTAGGGAGGAAATCACTGGGAATGATGCATACGAAACAGATCAGCTTTTCCCGGAGAAGTCAGTGTTCCTGACACTGAAAAAAATGTTTTCATTTCATTAGATGGCTTTGCCTGTTTTAAGAAGAGGAAACAGAGGAAATAGAATTCGCTTGGATACCAAAAATCTCAGCATTTCTTAACGTAAGAAATACTGTAGACATGACCAAGCAGGAGGTTAACTGCAATCACTTACATGATGAATAATATATGTGCGTATCCTATTATTTTTGTTACTCTTTTGCTGATGTATTACTGCACACAGACCTCACTCACTGATTTCTATGCCAGTGTGAGCTGTGCCATGCAAACCAGGAACAGAGAGCTCTTACACCAGTTTCATGGCTGTAGAAGGCATTTAATTTGCTATAGCAGAATGTTCTTATTAAAAAGCTAGAACGATTCACAGCCAACGTGACATACACCATATTGATGAGGAGCTGACTGACAGCCCTTAGAATTTAACATTTTCAAGAAATCCCCCATTCTTCATCATTTACTACATATTTATGAGTTGCAGAGCAAACTATGGCCTCGGTACAAACTTGGGTAAGTTTCCTTACTGCCACTCATGCCCTGGACCTGAACTCCAGCATTGTCCTCTCACCACACCTCACACAAACCTTTACTTTGAGTGCCTTCTGAATGTATAAAATACATTCTACCAGAACGACACAAGCAGATCTTTTATTTAAAGCTACCTACGTATGCACATAACACAACGCACTTTTCCACTTCCTCTGCTTCTGTCTCTCTCTCTTCCATGCACAGCTCCTGTGCTGAGACCCACGATGGAAAAGCCACAGCAAACTCCCCAGCAGACAACAGTAACAGCATTTCATGCATATTAATGAAGATTCATTAAGCATCTCTCACTGTGACTGAGCAAAACAGTGTTTGAAACCCATAAGCTATTGAGAGAGACAGAGAGTAATGTTATAGAAAGAAACACTGTGATGAACTGATCGAGCCAGGGGCAACACAGAGACTTTTTACTTCCTCCACACCAGCATCTGCAACGGAGAGAGCATAGCAGAAGTCTCATCAGGTTCTATATGCTGACTGTGAATAGGATACTCCGGAGTACTTTTTTATGGCTTAATTCTGTTTAGTGTTATTGTTGCTAATACCCACTTAGAAGCATGGAATTAAAATGTTTTCTGTTACTGCTATCATATTTTCTGTTTGGCAGACTGATTACTTAGTCTTCATTTCTAATGGGACTTGAAAGGAATATGATGTGAAATTTGTTTGTGCTCTGGCTTTCTCCTTAGTGTCTCAATTGAGCATTGCCCAAGGTGGTTTAGTAGTTAACTTTCACTCCCTCTGCTGGCTCTCAGGCATCAGAGCAGAAGATGTTGTTTTGTATAGGTCCCACTAAAATGAAATGCATTTACTATAGCTTTTATATGAATATAATGGTACCATTTAAAGGAAATTCCTGATGCATTAGAACAGTTCTGAGTACACTGTGTTTATGCATTTTGCAAATTCTTCAAATGTTTTAGTCTCTGTGGACCTCCCGATTCACTTCAGTGGTTCTAATTGGCCACAGTGTCAGCCAAAGCCCAGCTGCCCAACGTTCAATCTTTAATGTAGAATCACAGGGCAGAATATCCCAGGTTGGAAGGGACCCATACGGATATTCGAGTCAACCCCTGGCCCCACATAGGAACACCCAAACCCAAACCCTACAGCTGAGGGTGATGTCCCAGCGCTCCCTGAACTCCAGCAGCTTGGGGCTGTGCCCACAGCCCTGGGGAGCTGTGCCATGCCCCACGCCCTCTGATGCAGGACCTTTCCCTGACCCTCCCCTGACACAGCTCCGTGCTGTTCCCTCAGGCCCTAGTTCAGTATCATCTGCAAATGTATTCAGTGTACATTCAACTCATGCGTCCAACTCTTTTATAAAAACACTATGGAGAAGTGACCCTAAAATTGAGTCCTGGAGCACCTCACCAGTGACTAGTGGCTACCAGTGTTCATCGCCAGCCTCACGTCTGATGTCTTAGTGGGCATCTTATACAATCAGACCTTTGCAAAAGATATGATTATCAGCCAAGACTATGAATCTCCTTTGGAGAAAATCAGCAAAGATTTATTAAAAAGTGTGAAAAGTGCTCGATGGTCAAACTAACACATAGTAGTAGTGAACTTAATAATCCCCTCAATAGGGAGGGGAGTTCAAATTGAAAGATTCTGTTATGCAGATCTGCAGTAGTGTCACCAACAGTAAACATTATTTGTGGTGCTATTATTGCCAACCTTTAGCCCATAGTTCATGGCTCTTTTTTTCTGAAGCTACAGTGAAATTAGTGCATATAGAAAGGATACTCTCAACCACTGACACATTCTAGAGGCATTCAAGGGCAGATCGGATGGGGCCCCGGGCAGCCTGATCTGGTGGTTGGCAACCAGCCCAAGGCAGGGGGGTTGGAACTAGATGAGCTTTAAGGTTCCCTCCAACCCAAGTGGTTCTATGATTCTATGATCCATTTTGCAACACGATGGAACAATGACCTCACTGTCTGCATCTAAAATACAAAGGTCTTTCTCATCTTTACAGCTGGCCTTTCTGCTCTTCCATCACCACAGTTGACATGCTAACAAGTTTATCTCCCCAGCTCAGCAATAGTTGCTGACAAGCATCTGCTTTCAAAACAATACAAGTACTGGATTTTCTTCAAAATCACGTCTAGAGCAATCGAAGGACCCAGTTTCAAAAAGGCTGATTTTATTTCTGCTGTTCTTCATGATCTTCCAGAGAACTCCCATTTCAGACAGTGAGAACAGTTCCTCCAGGGCTGCCTGCACACGACTCAGGAAAGCTTGACTCTTATAATTCACCTGTTCCTCCCAGGTGGTCTGTTTCCAAATGGCAGAGATGGTGGAAGAAAAAAATGGTTTAGTCACATCAAAAGGATGGTCACTGCCAGCCACGACAAGTAAGAACAGAAAAGCTTCCAGTACTACGGAACCTGAGAGCCATGCAGAGATGTCTAGAGACAAAGGTTATGAGAATGACAAATAGACCTAATGCGTTATGTTCTGAGCAAAGCAAACTCCAGGCCTGACACGTACTCATTTTTAAAGACAGCATGAAGAATTACTGAAAGATTGCGAAGACTTAGCGGTTAAAAAATAAAATATCTTAAGGAGTGTGAGGTGATGCCATCGAAGACAGCTTTACTTGGGATTTCTGAGGCTTCTCACAGAAAGCCTAGAAAATATTTTGGGGTTGAACAAAAGAAACATAATTTGACTGCAGGTCTCTCAATGATATTCAAAGGGAGAGATTTACAGCCAAGTGCTACGCACGTGCAGGAATGGTCCAATTGGTTGATTCTTGGGTTGAGTGGCTTCATAAGAGAGATGCACATGCTGTAGGAGTATGGTTTAGAAAGGTCATTAACTTTCCTAATGTTAGTGTCACCTGGCAGGTCAGTGCCCACTGACTGCATCGGCTGCTCCTGCAAGGTGACCTTCTGCTCTCATGAACTGGAAGTAACACGATCGCTGCAAAAATGCACGGCACAGCTGTAAAAGAGTTAGAACTGCAAATAGCAAGAGTTCAGGGGCTTTTTCTTTAATATATCAAATGAAGTCCTCATGAGGTTAAAAAAAATAGTCTCTCCCTGACAGACCAGCTTTCACATGGGACTCTAAGATTATGTATACAGGTAGAATGAGTCTACAATTTCTATGGACAGAACATAGATCCATAGGTCATACATTCTTCAGAATCTGGGGTCTATGGCACTGATGACGCACTAAGAAAAAAAATTGTGCCTGAAAGGAAGTATGATGAAGTGCACCACTACTTTATGTGTTAACTTCCCTTGAGAAGTGCAGTGTGGAGTGCAACTTGATCTACCTGGCACGTTCTGGCAACCTGATAGAGTTGGATGGATGTTCCACTAAAGACTACTGCCAGACTTCCAAGCGTTGGCACAAAGGCTGAGAAAGTGTTGCTCAGCATTTACCTCGGCTTTATAGGATCCACACAGAAGCATGTGCCAATATGGGAACAGGCCAAATACGTAATTTGAGAGTTTAGAAATGGCTCTTTCTAGATTTCAGCCTTTTGAATCTCAGTGAATTGCGCTTCTGATTCCAGAATGGAGCAAGAATCCATTTTCCATCTAAATGATGAAATATACAAGAAGAAGAAAGAAAGAAGCATGAGGATAAACTTTTCAAACCTCCTTCTGTAGATGAATAGAGTTGGAGCAGAACATCTTACGCACCACCACCAGCATCCCAGGACTTTGCTCACAGGTTTAACATAGTCTGAAATCATGGAATCACAGCCTGGAAAAGTGTCATCATGCAGTCCTTTCCTTGCTCTGCAGCAGGATCAGTTTGTGCTTATTCAAATTCATCTAAAATCCTCAGCCTCCCTAAGGAATTTGTTTCAGTGCTTTATTACCTTTGTCATTAGAAGCGATTTCATAAAATCTGGACTCAACTTCTTTGCCCAACTGTAGACATCAATTCTTCTGAACTACAGAACTATTGAAATAGACACCTTTTTTTTACACTTACAAAAGAACAATAAAGAATTAACAGGTTAACACTTAAGGGCTTAACCGAGTAACTAGGGGAACGCTGGAATTCCTAACATGAGAGGCAATGAAAGGCATGGATCGCCTCCTGAAATCTGCTCAAAATAAAACAAATCTAACAGTGATCTTGATGAAAATACTACAAATTAAAAAAAAAAAAAAAAAGCCTGGTTTCTCTGCAGCGATCCTTGAAGAGCAGAGCTTCAGAGTGCAGTGGAAGGGAAGCCAGCACTTGGCTGGTAGTGCATTAGTGCTCTATCACCTCTACTGCCAAAGTGAACCATTACTTACTAAAAGTGCTCTGCAGACGGGCCCTTCTGGGACAGCATACCCATCACTTTCTGAAGGGTAGTTTGGAGGATTCTTCCTTTTTTGCTGGACAGTCCCTTGGGTTTCCAAACCTCATGCATTATGGATGGGATCTTAATGGACACTGGCTGCATGAGTGCTGCTTGCTGAGCTGCTCAGCTCAAGAAAGCCATCGCTGCTCTGTGCCTTCTGCTTTCTCTTTCCATCTTCCGTATGCCAATTAGACTCTAATCTGATTCCTGTTCTATCTATATGAACCCCATTAAAACCCAATTCTGCTTATTACCAACAGCTTTCTTTGAATGAGAACTACTTTCTCTCTGAGAATTCTCTCAGATTCAGAGGTAAGGCAGTCTACAATTACCCAAGGTGTTGCCAGCCCGTGCCCCTTGGACTGTCCCCCAAATTACTGAGAGTGTGCCTCCAGCTCCTTGGTGCTTTGCAACATGCCACGATGCTGTCCATCTTTGCCTTGCCAGATCAATAATGACAATTCTTGCACAAAAATGCCCTCAAATTACTTCTCTCTGCTGTAACACAACACCAGTAAATTCTCTGTAGTATGGGCCACACAGGAATGAGCTCCTAGTGGCCTCTAGGAATGCACCAATGGATCAACTTTAGAGGGAAAAGAAACTCGCTTATAAAATATTTGTCAGCATCAATAGGCAATTAATATCAAACAACCTTTTAATGAAGACTGTCCCAGATTATAATGAAGCATTGTAGTTATGTCTTTAGCTGAGAAACACGGGAAATTGTAAAGATTATGGAATTTTACTGTTGTTACAGACATAGAGGAATGTGAGTGGGTGCAAGTCTTCTCCTATAGAAAAGAAAGGGGCAGAAGTCATTTTCTTTCAGAACACAAATAACCTGCATTTACTATGTCTCCTTGGAAAAGAAATAGCTTCAAGAGAGTGCACTGAGGGTCTCCTCTTCACATCTTTCCCTAGCGATGAGTAAAGCTCTTGAAAGTGGAAAGTTGTTGTTTTGAAAATTGTCTAAGTATAGCTTCATAATAGACAACAAAATAGCCTGTCCACCATAACCAGAGGGTCTGCTCCTTCCTCTTTGATTGTTAGCCATCCCTCTTCTTTATCATGAAAACTCTCTTAAAAGGCAGTACACTTTGGTGAACAATTGCAAACAGAAGGTACTTCACATTTGGAGGAGATTCTACAATGACAGAACCGTCTTTGAAATCATGGAGGTTTGAGTAATGCTTCAACTCCATTATACTGATGCTGAGTTCTTTCCAAAAGACAATGAGGAATGATTCAGGCATGAAGACTTCTCTCCCCAAGAAGCCTCTCTTGGAGAAGATTGATTCCCTATCGACTTCCCATGCTGAAGCAGAAAGAACCAGCATCTTCATACAGTGATCTCAGATGGCTGTGGTTTTGCTAACATATTACTTGCTGACAGGTATATTTTATTCATAATATTCTTATCACACGCAAAGTAGGTGCAGAAAAGCAGAATGTGATGTTTTCCTTCTCCTCATGAGTCCTCACTTGAAGGTTTCTCCCCATAAGGCCAGCAGCTGAAACATTTCAGGCTGTTACGTACAAATGATATCTCAATTTCCTGATGGTTGCTCTGATTTTTTGTCTGAAACTTATCCATGAAGAAGGAACAGAGTCAGACTAAAATTACTAAGAGGTCACAACAGAGAAATAGGAAGTAATTAAAGCTTACTTTATAGTTAGAAATAGTGAAATCTTTAGGGCAATACTATTTCTGGCTATTGTAAGAACTACAGCAGGCCTTTTCTGAGCTGTGCGGATGAGTAACACTTGTATACACAACAGATAACAATGAATACCATATTTTATTAGGTATACACATAAAATGGAAGCATAATGAACTACCATGATGATGAATCCTAATTCTCATTCAATGTTTGCCACCTCACCTGTACTCTGTGCTCCAACTCTTCTCTCCAAGGAGAGTTATAGGGATCATTCTACTCCAGGCTGGTTACAAGTTTGGGGTAAGGGATAATTCCTTTTAGCCACTGGTTCTAGCTAAACAAAACTTCCTGCTTGTATAATGTTGCAGAAACAAAGAGCTGCTGTTTTTTCCCTCTTATGAACAACAAAACTTGGTTTTAACAGTGGCTGCAGCCTCTGGGCATCAGCAAAGTTCATCTGAGTTCACACAGGGGTAGGAAGCCACATTTACTTTGGGGAAATCCTGGGTAGAGATAAAATGTAATGTGTGCTCTGTAATACGCACAGTGAGCTTCATGTATCTGGGAAGTGTAAAACCTCTGCATCTTGCTGGAAGCAGTCCCTACTGCTCTGGCCAGGCTGCTGGGCTGCTTGAATTCCAGGCAGATGGATAAAAGCCTCAAAAACCATCCAGATAATATGTCTGGGGGCAAAAAAAGACAAAGCCTAGATGACGCACATATATGGCTGCTTTGAAAAGTGGAGGTAACACTCTAGGCTAGGACAAATGAAGGAGTCCAAGTTTCCTTACAGTCACAGAAATGTTGTTTTTTATATCTGTTCTCTGGTCACCACTGTTTCTTTCTCAAATCTTTTGGCAGTTAAGACCTTACATCCTCATGGGTATGCATGACTTACTGCTACAGTAGTATAGCTCCCTGGGTGAGCGTTTTTACACTGAAAAAAGCCTATTCACACAGTAAGATATGCTGGGAGAGCTAGAGCATTAGAATTACACCTCTGTGGGAGATCAGCAGAAGTGTCTATGTGGACAAGGCTAGGAGGAGGGATTGGCCCTGCTGCCCACCCAACAAAAATGCAGGTAATGTGCTCTTCTCTCTCTATAGTTAGTAGCAAAGGCAATCTTTCAGTGTTAACTTCTTAAAATCAGAATGTCCTCCTGGTCTACACCTACCACCACCATCAGTGTCAGAGATTCAATTCATTTCTAATGAAATCTGAACTGGTTTCTAGGTCTGACTAATGTTTAGATAGCGTCCTTATGATCAAACATGAATGTGTGCTTAAAGTATAAATGAAGATACATTTTACCACCTCTGCACATTTTTCCCTGGCTCTATGAATGACTTTGGAATGAAGAGGGTGCAGACGAGAAGAGTTGGATAGCACAGCGTGTAATGGCTTGGGAAGTTCTGTAGGCACAAAAGGCAAACAGTAATGTCAAGCAGATGGCTAAAAGCAGGAATGAAACCAGAAAGAACAAAAAAGAGGTAGCTTGAGCAGCATGCACGCACGCTTACAAGGTCTCATTGGCAAACCAGGACAACGACTCTTTGTAGGAGGGAAATAAATTATACAACATAAAGCTGTATCAGTCTGCACACAAAGCTGCATCAAACAAATCCACTGATTAATAAATCAGACATCAAGAACTACAAAAAACTGTCCAGGAACTCTTAATGCTGTATCCTTCATATGTGCACATAAATGATACACTGTTGTTTTAAGTGGTCAGAACCGTGTCTTCTCATAAGTGAAAATCAGAAGCCCTTTATAGCAGAGAGCCAATCTATATTCCTTTTTTAGCCTCAATGTTAAGAGCCTTTGCCTTTGGAACAGGACAGTTCAAATTCTATCTCCAGATAACCACAAAGCCCCAAGTGACTATAAAATGCAGTAGTGACATCTGTACAGTTTCAGAGGCCACAGATTGTTTCCATATTCTAATTACTACATCTCATTACGATGAAGAAAAATCACTTCTTTTTTTGAGTCACAGGAAGATCTCGTGGTTAAAGGATTCGCAGAACTCAGAGGCCCAGATTTCTTCTCTTTCCAACCAAATTGCAGACTTCCAGTGCAATAACACTCCATTTCTTCCACTGAGCCTTGGAAGACTTATCACATCTGTGTTCATAAAGCGCTTTGAGGCTCTAATTCAAATGACTCATGTTGTAACGAAATACTTAAAATACCTTACAAGTGAAATTTGGATTATCACAGACCAGAAATGTTGAGAAGAGATACTCAGATCATTCTTTATGGCTGATTTTTTTGTTGCTATTTTTAGAATACTGGACAATAAGGGCTACTATACAGTACTGGAATTTCCCAAAGTGTAATCCCCGTTTAAATCATGGTTAGGTGAAAAAAGTCTGTACACGGTAATGTTCAAACCACGTAGTTCTGACCTTTTAGCCTCTGTAAGGTGTCCAAGGCACGTATCAACAACCAGAAAAGAAATGCCACTGGTGTGATCAACTGCATCTTGATGTTGTTTCCAACCCAGTGCCACACGCTACTGATGTAACTATATTTATATTTAAGACAGCAATTTGTTGGACGACTGAGACTGATAGGAATCTGCAGTTCTTCACCAGCACTGACAGCCCACACCGTCTTCTTTGGAAACTCCAGGTTTCATGAGAAAGATTGAGCAACAGCTGACATGATAAGGCATGCATACTCGTGTCCGAAAATATGCATCCTGGGTGTGGTACAAAGAACAAGGTCAAGGGACATGAGCCTTCAGGCCTAGGTCCAGGGTGGAAAGAGCTCTCATGGTGGAGGAGCACTCACGTGGTGAGACCTGGCAGGGCAGCTCTCTTTTAAAACGGTTTTCCATTCCAAACAAATGAGTGACACCAACGAGCTGCTAAATAATTTATCGAGATTTATGTAGAAAGGGGTTTTTAAAGGCACACACACAGATAAAATATCTGTGCTTGAATCTCCCATGGGAACTGCAGAGCCAGAGTACCTAACAGGCAATGAAAAAAAGCCGCTTTTGAATATCTGTGAAACAGAAGGGAATTAACTCAGAGCACACATCACTCACACTGCTCTGATCCGGATCACTTGTCCCACAGCCAAGGAGTTCTGCACACCTGCAGTGGGCCCTATGAGCCACTGCCTGGAATTGGAGGTAATTCCCTGCTTCAGAACTTCAGACTCATCGTGTCATGGTGGGGGATCTCCAGGCTGTGAGTTACCCAAACTGAGATGTCGCTTTTTGCCTAAGCAGCTTGCCTAACTTGTTGCTTTTTTTCATCCACAGAGGCAAAGTCAGAGCTCTGGAGTTTCACTCCCTGTTCAATCTGCAGTTATCCATTCTTTTTCTCAAATTGAGCTTGCATTGACGTTGTGCAATACACAGCTAACTGCAACGTGAATGACATTACGGTGGTGACACCAGATCTTTGCAACCTGAACTCTCCAGTATAAAGGAAAAACAGGAATGAATCCCCTGTCCCCTGAGCATTAGCAGTTCCTGAAAAGAGCAAATGCAGAATTGCTTCCCTTATGGTCAAAAATGAATACTGCGAGGAAGTGACTGGAGGGCATTTTAGATTTCATGTTAAAGAAACAAAGCACAAATTGACTTTTTATAAAGGTCAAGTGAAAAATTGGATCTCTTAAGGCTGCAGAGAATTTCTACTCTGTGTTCAGTTCCGCTGATGTAAAAAAATGAGGAGAAAAATGTAGTGATGGCCAGCTTAACAGATGATCTGGCCTGGGAGAAAAGAAAGAAAAAAGAGAAGAAAGACCATATTTTCATGAAAGTCTGGTATTGTAAACAGTATCACTTACAATAATTTTCCTCAGTGGAGGTTACGGTGTTGCCCTTTCACAAACCATTATGGCAGTTACAAATCTACCCGGTGCGGCTTGTACATAACCCACGGGTTCCAGCGTGTGCCACTGGTTTGTGAACCACTTGGCCATGTGCTGAAACAGGTACTTCAGGTATATAAGTCATCCTCCATGCTAAAAATACATCACGTGAAAAACAATACCCACACGGAAAATAAGACTTCCACATTGCTCTCACCTGAGCTAAATTTTGTCCTGTGTGAACTGACTAAGCAGCTTTGGAGGAATTTCTAAACACACTCCTCACACTGATGTGTTAACCTGAGTCCATTTGAACCCTCATGCATCAGATGGCTTCCATGCCATGATTTGCATTGGTTGTGCTATGGCTGAGATTCCGCGTGGTCTCAGGACACTGTGGTTCACCTCCGCCAAATAAAACCAAGTCTGACCAAGGACACCGCAGCCTGGAGGGAAGGAAGCGAGAGGGCAACTTGGGAGGAACAACAGCAGCACGGATGGAAACAACAAGAACTGGAACGATCCAAAACACACGAACTGAAAAAGGGTTTTGCTGCTTCCTTCCTCACCGCCCTCAGCCCTCTCCCTGCCACTGCACTGCTCACGTGCTCGCTCGGGAAGAGAGCAAGCACTCCCTTCCCAGAGATCCCCAGCACATTTCGCACAGAGCTGAGCAAGCTTTCCCAAATAGAAGCCACTGCCCAAACGTTCATCTGTACACGAGCCCTCCCTCCCAACCCCCTTTACACGTTCTGGTCAGGGAGATCAGGGTGGTTGGGTTTTTACATACAAACGCTGGCTTTGATATTTGGATACATTTCCTCCTTTTTTTAAAAAAAAAAACCCTCTTTTGAAGCCAAGTTGCTGAGTGAATCATAAAGAGAGAGGATTCCAAGAGCGTTACTGCTCTGCTGTTCCCAGGGCAAGTCTGGGCCAAAGCAAACCCCGCTGTGCCAGCAGCAGCTCCATGCAGGCAAACAGCCGGCTCTGCAGCTCCCATTGCCCTCGTAGATGGAGCCTCTGCGGAGATCTCTCGCTTCAACCCCTCCCCACATTTGCCTTGAGTCACAGAGTAACAACCAGAACAGAAAATGATGAGAAGGTAAACGTTCTGCCCTGGATTCAGAACGTCTCTGCCCAGAGCACATCCTGCTTCTCAACAGAGCTTTTCCATTCCCACCCCCATTTCTGCTCCTTAAAGCAGATTTTGTTCCTGTTACAGACCCGAGTGGTTTGTGTTGTGTCTGTTTCTTCAGCTACCCAATCTAATCCAAACTGATCTGAACTGCAAAGACTTTAATACCATTTTCTCATACATTTCACAGCGACTGTGGGAAGAACTTCAACCGTGTTTTGTTCATTCCTCTGCCCCATGTAGGTGAGTTTGCACCAGCCACACTCATACCCAAACACTGATACCACAGCTTCTGGCGCCATGTTTTTAGAGAGCGAATTTCAAATCCTTATGGAACTAAGCCCTCAGGGGGATGTTTGCTCAAACAGCAAATGCAAACAACCTCACCACAATTGCAGTTTGGGCATGTGTCAAGTAGTGCCAAAAAAACCGTCCATGGGCAAGTCTTAGAGAACCAGGTATTCACCAATCTACGCAAAAAAAAAGTCTGATTGCTCATTCTGGATAGACAACAAGTGAAACCAAGGAAACTGGGAATACTAAGTGGAAAATTACTCCCATAGGTGCCTGGCCATCTTCAGTACAGAGGAAGGAAAGCCTCCCTCTCTAATTTGCTTGAGGCATACTTGTAAGTGTTCAGGAAAATACCAATCTATTCAAATGCAGTGAAATGTCTAACAAATCACAGGAATTAATCACTCCTCTTAGTCTGTCTTATTTTCTTGTGGTCATAGTCCCCTCTCATTCCACCGTGGTCCTCTTTTTCTATTACCGCTCCTCTCGGCTCCTGCATGAATCTGGCTTTTCATTTCCTCGCCCATGTTCCAGCTCTCTCTCACAGCGGCGTTGGAACACACAGCAGGAAAATGATGGATGATCACCTGTCACAGCTTGTTTATTATATTTCAGACAATCAATTACATATCCCTAATGCTGGTTGTCCTGCTGGAAATTTACATGCTCGGCACAGACCGATGTGAAAATGGAATCTCATTTGCCAAATGCCTTTCTGTGGGTACAGCGCGATGATTACAGCCTGGTTGTTTCAACAGTTGTGTGTGTCTGACAATGTCATCACTTACTGCTTGCCACAGGTCACATTGCTCCAAGGCGTTATTTATCGCGCGATGCGGGCTGATGCTTTCAGAGCACAAAGATCTGCTACAGCCGCATGTGCAGGGCAGGCATGCAGCCCCAGCGCCCATCACCTGCCTTTGTTTCCACTGGTGGGAGTCCTTACCCCCTCTCCACCTTCCTTTCTTTTATGGATGAGTGCCCTGTGTTAAGGGGCGGGTGATCTCCTACGTTGACAGCTCTGGCAGGGGAAGTGCTGCTCATGCAGTTAAATAATCCCAGGACAGATAGCGATTTAATAAGAAGCAATGGATTGCAGAAAAATGAGACAAAGGGGAAAACCAAAGTGGGCTTATAAGCATTTAGCAAAAATGCTATGCAGGAATCTGTGCTGAACTCACTGGGAAAGGGTTAAGTGGATTTTACTGCCTAACTGAGTGGTAGGGCTCATCTGTCTCGGAACAGAGAAGGTGGGAGACCCTTCAGGGAAGAGGACGTAGAGTATGGGCTGAGCAGCCCATTTGGAGCACAATTTTATCTATAGGAGCAGGAGTTTCAGGAAAAGGTGGGATATGTTTCCCGTGTGAACTGTGTTTATGAGCAAGTTTAATGATGCTCAAGTTTCTATAAAAGTAGGTTTAAGAAATCCTGTGTGTGAGATGCTTCAGCAACACTCCCACTTGTGCACAGAGACACGTACATATGAATGTGCATAATGTGTAAAGGAAGTTTCCTTTAGCAGAGGAGAAAGATAGGGAGAGAAATATACCTTTCCATCTAGGAGCCAAGCTTCTAATAGCTTCCTATTAATTGGAGAGAAGGACTCAAGAACTGTCCTAACTGCCTTAGGCTTGATGCTCTCTGACTCCAAAACCAGCTTCTCTCCACCTCTCTCAGCAAGACACAGATTGGCTTGGATTTTGTATCTGAAGAACCTCAGCTACAAAGCACCCACAGAGCAGTCCTTCCCAGAAGGCTCAGGTGGAGTAAAATTACTATATCCACTTTCTAAACATCAGTCTCTGCTGTGCATGTGATTGAACTCTCAGTACGGCAGTTCATCCATTGGTTTAGCTACTGCACTTTGCTACAATTACATCTGAGTGGTGTGCTTTGATTTCATGATGTGTACTCATTTGTTTTCCTGCTTCTTAGGAAATCATTTTGTTCAATGGTATTATTACATATTTATACTTGCATTAATATCAAATGCATTTCCAGAATCGTTGCATAGTTTACAGCTTGGTTTTCCTCTTTTTTCCCCTGAATTTCCTTCTCAGTAAAAGTTGCATTGTTCATCTTAGAACTCTTTTTTGACACGTGTGACTCTGCTCCAGACTACATCTAACCACAACAAAAATAAAGAATCCCAAACAGTGCAGAAGTTTTACAGCCACAGACTGTAGAGCTCCCATGAACGGGCACTAGAACGGGCACTAATGGAGTGGGCCTGAAGCATCCCAGTTGTCACCGTGAGGCACTTTCAGAAGGAAAAGGTTAAGTAGGTTGGTACAAACTGATTTGAAAGACTTTCACATGAACTGGAACCATCCCCATGGGTATTTTTCTTGTTATAAATGCTCAATGCAGAACAGGACGGTCTGAAGGGGATTCAAACGTATTCGCACAGTGTCTCTCCACAAGGCAGTCACCTCTGACTTGGAGTTCTGGACTCAGAAGACTCTCTGCCACAGAAGGAAAAAGTTAAGGAAGGATGCATCCCTGTCATTTAAAGAGCAATAGCTCAGACACTGCTCTGTATTGGGAAGGGCAGCAGCGCAGGTATTCAGATACAGATGCATCTAAGGGTGTCTAAAGAGGCAAACACCAGTTCAGTTCATAGAATCATGGAATCACCAAGGTTGGAAAAGACCTCCAAGATCATCCAGTCCCACCATCCACCTACCACCAATATTTTCCCACTAAACCACATTCCTTAGTACCACATCTACACGTTTCTTGAGCGCCTCCAGAGATGGTTGACTCCATCACCTCCCTGGGCAGCCCAATCAGTTGATATATGCACGTATGTAGCTCTACAGATATATACTTTGGTACACATTCTGTTGGAAAAACTGGGGCTTTGGCATATTCTGAGCATGGTTAGCATTGCAGGTTCCTAGAGCTCCAGCGAAGCCTGACTGTGTGCCCGTACAAGTGATGGTTCATGGGATTTAGATATTTGTGTGTCAGCTTTGTGAATGGCAAACAGTTTTCTGCATTTCTCAGCCATAGTCTGCATTCTGTTTTCATTCATTTATGCACAGTGCAATCACTTGTTCACTGAGGTTTTATCAGTTATACACGTGCAATGTATGCATGGACACAGAATTTGGCTTACTGTGAATGAAAAAGATAGGGAAATATCTGATGGTTTTGCTCCCTTTTTTCCTTCTAAGCACATTAAACTTCTTAAGTTTGAACGTTCCTACCACGTCAGATATTGCCACACTTATTTGCTTTGTAGTGCTTTCAGGTTCGCTGGTTGTGTGGATCTAAAAACGCAGGCAGTAAACATGGAAAATGTCCTCAATTTCAGAAGAGAGCACTGAGGCATTTGGAATTAGAACCAAAATGTACCTTAAAAATTACATTTCCTACATGAAAAGTTGCTTAGAAAGAAAGACCTACCCATTAAATTTGTGAGAAATGTAAAAACAAAGTGCATTTTTATGACTTTGGATGCTCTCAGATGTAATCAGGTGCTTCAATGTGAGTTTTCCAACTATAGCCAATGTACTCATCTCGAAGCCTAACAAGAAAGCTTTACACAGCGATGTGGATCTTGGTTGAATTCCACTGGTTGGAAGAGATAATATACCTCCATGAGACTAAAATGTATTTTCCCCACTTATTTTAATACTTCCATCTAGTGAATATTTTATAGCAGAGAAATACAACACAATCACCTCAAATGCAACGCCACGAGCCAGAACTCAAGAATTCAGTCTGGTGGATAAAGCAACTGTCACACAATGCAGGAAAATAGCACAGTCTTGTGCTATTGATGCCTTCGGTGAAGGTTTAGATCTGTGAGGGTGAGGACAAGGCAGTTCTTGTCTCTGTCCGCATCACGTAAGTTTTCTCTCCATGCATTCTCTCCTCCCTGACACAGTGCTCTGATGTCTCTGTTCACTCACACAAGTCTATGCATTCTAACTTCCGCGTGCACAGAAATAGCACCGTCTGCAGAAAAGCTGTGACACCGATGACACCCAAAACAAAAACCTGGATTAAATAACACGTTGCTACTTCAGTAAGCAGGATGGATCCTGAAGGGGGATGGCCTGCAGCTCAGAGCCATTGTCGCAGCACAAGCAGCGAGCCTTCGCAGGCAGCGAAATGTCATGTACCAATGGCACTTTTAAAGACCTTCTGAACCACCTACTGGGGTTTTCTCAGCTCTGTGCGCGCATGAAGTCACAAAATATGGGCAAAAGACAGCACTCAGCTCTCAGATGACAGCTCCGCTCCCTGAGCGAACAGATGTATGAGATGTAGTTGCCTGTGACAGCGGAAGACCGGAGCAGATGAATTGGGAAGAGCCTCTGAAACCTTTGTTCCTAATGAGACCATTTGTATATTTATGGTATCCATGGTTCAGCAAGTCTGTGTGGAGCAGATCGTGATGGTTATTTATTCATATGTTAAAAACTCTGCCTCAGCAGCCCTGTGGAAAGCGATACTGGTTGCAAATCCCACCGAGTCAACTCGAATCATAGCAAAGCACTCTCTCCCTGTACACACAGATATGAATATGCATACACAGAAATATGTATTGTATTTGTCCTGAGAGGTGTTTAAGTAAAGGGGAGATGCAGCACTCAGGGACACGGTCGGGGGGCAATGTTGGTGGTCAGCGGATGGTTGGATGGGATGATCTCAGAGGTCTTTTCCAACCTTAATTCTATGATTCCATGGCTACAGTGCTTTTGTTTTCAACCAACCTGTTGTTAGACAGAGGGCCGGCACGCTGCGTATTGAGGCAACATGTGCATCTAATTTCACAAACGAGCGTGTGAAAGGGCTCCAGTCCTTCTTACACAGCAAAGGGCTTCCTGTGCTCCTGCAAGTTCTGTGTGAGTTGGCATGAAGTGGGGTCTGCTGAGGGGTCAGGGAGGAAATGGAGCAATCATGTGTGCGAGGAGTCACCACTGCCCACAGTGGGAAGCGTCGTTCTGAAGCAGGCTGGAGTGAATCACATCGAACCTTCAACCTCTTTCTTCTTTTTTTTTTCCCTGCTCCCGACTTCAGATTTTAGTTTGCCTTTTATGGTGGACTCAAATTACAGCGGGTGTTTAGTTCCTCCTCACTCTAACCGGTATTTTGCTGTCCGTGCAAGACTCATGGTTTTACAAAGCAGATCCATTCCCACACTACATTTGCTACTTACTTGTAGCAGAGTAGTTCTGCAAAGTTCTCTCTTGGTGCAGTTATGGGCTGTTGGGCACTGCACAATCCTATGAAGAGGGACTGCCTTTTTACAGCAGAGAATTGACAGATGGTACAGATGAAGGGCAGAGAACCAAGAGGCAGAGTTCACTTGTCCAAGGTCAAAAGCACAGCTGGTAAAACAACCTTCCTATTCTCATTCCATTACTCAGACCACTAGGCAGAAGTGCCTCCCTAACCTCCTCCCTTCAAAAATCCCCCAATTCCATAGCGTGCAAACACCACACAAATCAGTAACACATGTGGAGAGCTCTGATGCTACGCCATGAGAAGGATGGGATGAACCATTCTGGGAAGCGTGACTCAAGATACGTAGGGGGCACTGCAAATTGTGATAGGGCTGGAGAAGGAGAACGGCTCAGTAGGGCTGATCTGACAAGCCCTGACTGCTCCGCTCCGACGGACAGCAGCTTTCAGTTCCCTGCAGCACCCCGGCCATGTATCAGCTTCTCTCTTTCCACATGATCGAGCGCTTTTACAGACACTGACAACTGATGCATACGATATATTTCTGAAATAAAGGCCGTGTGTGTTTGTTCCTTCTTAGCGACCACGCTCCCCAGAGCAAATGACTCCTGTCCCTCGGATCGGAACACCTCTCTCCCTGCCAGCGAACATCTCTCCTGTTGCAGTTGCAGGAGGGGGCAGAGGGGCCCTCTGTTTGCCCGCAGCATCGCCGGCCGTGCCTGGGTGCACTTTTGGACAGTTGAGAACGAGTTGTGCTGAGTCAGGCGCTCCCCCGTCTGCTCACCAGAAACACAGCTGCTCTGCAAAAATAACCACCAGGACGAGGAGCGGCGCTTCTTCAGAGAAAACGATAAGAAAAACACATTGACCCTCAAACGCAGTAACAGTCTCCTGCAGTTACGTGATCAGGTGCCACCCCACGCGATGCACCTCTCTTATTCCAGGGCCTGTGCTGAGTGCTGTTCTGCTCCTTTGGGTGATGGGACGAACCAGAGCCCTCCCCCCACCCTGATTTTGCTGATCTGAACTGGGAAACCTGAGTTTAATTAGGACTGGGCGGGGGAGGGTGATAGGCAGTAAGTGCAGCCCCACATTGTGGGGTGTGCCTGTGTCGGATGGTGGAACAGTATCAGAGCAGCGCTGGCCGAGCTGCTATTTCCTTGTGCCTGTGCTCCCAGTTGTGCTGCAGCACCTGTTCCTCCCAGCGAGCACGGCCTGTTCCCTGCAGCACGCACGGTCACGGCTCTCAGATTCAGCAGCTACTTGGATTGTGCCCCAATTTCTTAAAGGGCTCCAGCTCCATCACTCAGACACCATCCCAGCCCTGGGCACAGCGCTGGCTTTACCTCCAAATTGGCCAATTAAAGGTCAGTCCTGTGCAACCTTGATCTCATTTCACCTCTCCACAGCCGGTGAGAGGAGAAGGGAGCTGCCCTTTCCCTTACCCTCAGGGCAGGCTGCTCTCTGGGGGATGGCACGCAGCGGTCCCCATCCCTTAGCGCTGCAGCAGGGAGGCCCAGACTGACAGGAAAGCAAAGAGAGTCCCATGGCAAGAGCCAGAAAGCATCAGGTTAACGACCCCAGGAGTCAGAAGGAAGAGGATAATTAGATACCGGGAGAAGGGAATAGGCAGGGGGCAAACGAAGAACAAAATGTTGCAGTGGGCAGATCCAAAAAAGGCAGAAAGCAGATATCGGTTCACACAGCAGTTCTGTGAACAACGATGGGTGCCCAGAAATTCTATTTAAAGGCTGTAATATTAATTTAATGGGGGGAAAATCTAATACGATTCCCACAGAATTTTTCAATTAAATTAGCGCGATGGGCTTTAAAAG
Source organism: Aquila spilogaster (assembly GCA_024606505.1). Classification (NCBI taxonomy): domain Eukaryota; kingdom Metazoa; phylum Chordata; class Aves; order Accipitriformes; family Accipitridae; genus Aquila; species Aquila spilogaster. The sequence continues at coordinate 20,410 of JANHGO010000299.1, forward strand.
TAGCGAGCACGATTAACAGAAATACTGCATAAATTACACATGTACTTTAGAAAAACTGGCACACAGCCTTGCCGTGCAGGAGACCTTATTCCAAACTCTGCATCCAGCTGTAATTGTATTTAAAAGAATTTCCCTGCTCAGAGATGAACCATTCCCTCTTGGGATTTTTATCCTTGCCAACGTCTCGGCTCATAGCAATGTGATTCCGAAGAACCGGGAGGAGCTGAAGATGTGAACTACCCTTTTTTCCCCTGTCTGTGCAGTGTCTAGGGAAAAAAGGGTCTGGTCTGCGTGCAGGACTTCAGAGCTGCTGCAATACCCCTGAACAACACAGAGGTGATCAGTTGCCAATGTTACCCGTGCGTTACACCTACTGACTTTCGGTTCAGGCAGGAATCGCGGTAGTAGAAGAGGTCTATATATGAAGAAGTGTGGTGGGGTACTGCATGCAGGCAGCACGGATTGCTCAGAAGCAGCACTGCAGCGTGCCTGGAGAACAGCCATTGCTCCTGTGGTTTCAGATGGCTCAACACCGTATTAATTAGTGAGGGCTGTCAGAGAGCTGGATTACAGATCTTAAAATTCATAATGCAGAGGTAGGAGGAATTTTGGTGGAAGCTCAAAGCATTTGCTGTTGCGGTGCAACCACTCTCAGAAGCGGGATATATCATTCAGCGGATGAGCTCAGCATAGTTGTGCCCCTGATCTAATGTTTTTTTAGCTTATACCCACACATCAAGCTAAATGTTATCACAGAGATACCACACATACATCTCATACTTCCTCCCACATAATCCACACAGAGATGCATTCGACAAGCTTTGCAAACATTTGAATGAGAAGAGGATCCTCAAATAAAATAGATCCAAGTTTTATTCTCAGCTTAACTACTATACAAACCTGCCCCTTTCAGCCATCACCAGACGTGAACTCCCAGCAGCACCGTCTCTTACCTCTCTCCATTTTGGAAAGCTATGGCCCAACTCTTCAGTTGTTTAGCAACCAATCCTTTCTGAAGAACGCAAGAATGGACGTGTCTCGAACATCAGGATTCAGTTCCTCCACATCAAGCCTTCTAACATTCTGAATGAATGGCAGTTTTGAGTGTTAGAGTCACAACAATTCACTTTCTGATTTGCAAACCTACTTCATTGACATTGTACCAATTTCACTGTCATGAATCCTAATGAATATTTCCCCTGCAGGACAGCAGGTGCTGGATGAACACCAGGCGTTCTTATTTTTCTTGTACAAATGCTATTGGTGTCTCCGTGCTGATGGCATCCAGAAGAACAGCTTCCAATGAAGAAAAATGGCTTGTCACTGCTGCTTCGAGACGCGGCATCGTTCAAGTTAAGCAGAAGCCATATTGCTGTGTTTTCTATTTCTTCCGCAAAACACAAATAAAATACCCTCTGGAAATATGTGAGCTGAAGTGACAGGCATCTCTTGAATGCTTTTAATTGCTGCCAAAAATAGTCTGAAGCTTTCACCAAAGTTAACACAGACACAATTTCCATGGAAAGCATCATTTCCCTGTGAAAAGAAGCTAGCTATGGCATCACTTAAAGTGAAAACAGCAATTAGATACTTCAGCTCTTCTGAAAATCCTACTTTTTCTTATAAGAGTGGGGGACATTTTCAATGCGTGCTCACATCAGTGAAGAACCCATGACACTTGGCACACCAGCTTACTTCCAACGCCATATGGTAACACCATCCCCAGCCACTAGTAGGCAGATTTTAATCATCTTCTTTTCATCATTGCTACAATAGCACCTAATAGTGCTAGCTGAGGACCAGAATCTCATTTGCTAAACTCAGCATAAAGATAGAGTGCTCCCAGCATGCTCAACAACAGATGTGTTTAAATCATGAGCTCAGAGCTTCTTAAATCTTGTATCACTGGTAAAAATTGAAGCCCAGTGCGGTTATTGGGTGCTCCCAGGCCAGCCAGGAGGGTCCCTCCGTGTCTGAAGCCCTATGCAGTGCGCTGTCAGCCACAAGCAACTGCTCTGACCAAAGGCGTTGGTACCACTCTGCTCACCCCACCAGTGTCAGCAGATTGCAGAGCATATCTCGTGTCACAGCCAGGCAGAAAACGCTTATCTTGCCACACAAAACTTTGCAATTACCCTCCTCTTCCTCTCTCATTTATCATCAGAAAGAGAGAGGAGGTCTCACCAGATGCATTTTTTGATTGTTTCCCCCATTTTCCATGAAACAGAAGGAGAGTAAGATGTCCACGTACTCAAGGCACTCATGCGGAAAATTGTCACTGCCTGCTCCAGCCCTGTGCCCTGACCTAAATGCAACACCACACGTGAATCCTTTCCACGTGAGGCTGTTATTGTGGTGGGTTAATACTCTGGGACAGGTCTCTAGAAGGGTCTGGAGCTGAGGGACGGCACCGGCAGTGTTCCCCAGACACATTCTTGACAGAAAAGGTCCATTAATGGGTGAAATAAAACCTTTTTTCTTTTTGTTTTAAACATCCTGACCAGCTCCAGCTGTAGCCTAAAACCTGCATTTCCTGAGCATGGGCAACTCCCAGTCAAGCCAAGGAATTCACAAGATGTGCGTGGTGCAGGATCAGGCTCCGTGTGGTTAATGTTACTATTTTTCCAGTTTTCTTTAAGTTTTACTTCTCTGGTATCCAGAACAAACAAGCATGGAAAGAACCCATTAATGTATCTAATGCTTTCCCCCTCAAACTACCATGATCTCACCGCTTCCAAAGCCCAAAGGAAATTAAAGCACAGCTCACGAGGGTGGCGCTGAAGGGTACAACTTAAAACCATGAAAGCTGGGAAATTTCTGTGCAAAGGCTGCAAATCCTGGGTAGGAAAGAAGGTTACAACGAGCCACAATAAAATTGTTCCAGAACGTAACCTGAAAAAAAAGGAAGCCTGCCATTCAACAAACAGGAAATCCCAGAATTTATGGATGACCCCGTTACACAGCTAATGCTTTGGAACAAACTGTTATTTCCCTAGCGTCTGTTTTCCACCGGTTTCTTCTGCTCTTTCCCCTGCAATGCAAGGGCCCGAGATGCACGCCCGGCTGCTGTTGGTCGTGGCACTGCTCTGGCACACATGCACAAGCACAAGATGAACCAAGTCACCGAGCAAGGGGCTGAGCCTGCAAGCTGGTCTGGCTTTCTTCAGCTGTAGCATTTAGCACCGTAAAAGCGATTGCCCTCCTCCTGTAAAGCTTGCCTGGATTTATTCCCATTGATCATTGTAACTGGAGTACAGTTACTACTTCTACTATAAAAGCTGGTGTGTTGGTATGTGACATGCAGAACTGTCCTCAGCCAGTCCTACATTTCGTGTATTCCTTGTGTATGTAATAAAGGTGACCGCAAAGAGAAGAAAACATAAAATCCCTTCCCAGCTCCCTCCCTCTCTGCTGCTGTTCATTGTGTTTCGAACTCAGTGGGACTGCTGAGGCAGCAGATGCAGAAGGAGAACTGGGAGCTGTTGTACCAGTAACCATGCAGAGATGGTCAGGAAGTAGAGGCACAGTGGGGTGCTGGCCTTGCCAAGACAAGAAAAGAGAGGGCACGTGTCTGCCTGCTGGTTGCCACCACAGCCCTTCTCACTCCTTTGGGAAAGATGGCATCAAATCAGGAAGTGCTGCAAAAAGCCACAGAATCATGGAACCATTAAGGTTGGAAGAAACCACTGAGATCCCCAAGCCCATCCACAACCCACCCCCACCGTGCCCACTGCCCACATCCCTCAGTGCCACTTCCCCATGGTTCTGGAACACCTCCAGGGACAGTGACCCCATCACTCCCTGTGCAGCTGTGCCACTGCAGCACTGCTCTTTTGGAGAAGAAATGTTTCCTAACATCCAGCCTGAACCTCCCCTGGTGCGACTTAAGGCCATCACCCCTCACCCTATTGCTGCTGCTGGGAGCAGACCGACCCCCACCTCACCACAGCCTCCTTTCAGACAGTTGTAGAGAGCGATAAGCCATGTAGCATATCCCACTTGACCTTTTGCATCCACGTCCCCAGGTGTCCATGAGATCAGCATCACCCAGACAGCTGCAGTAGTGCTCGTACTGCAGAGCGCCATGTCTCGGGCAGCCTGGCTTGGGGGCTCCTCCTTCCCCACTGCTCCTAACTACAGCCCTTTCCTGCTGGCACAGGGAGCACGTCCCCACGCTCACTCCAAGCAGCGGGGTTATCCAGCAGAGGCTTTGCTGTGTTGTCTGTGAAGAAGAGGTGCACCAAGGAGGGCCGGGCTCAGCTGAACCCAGCAAAGCAAAGCATGTGCTCCCAATGGGGTGTTCACTGCTGAGCGTGAACCAAGGATCTAACTCCTGCAAGCATGGAAACCGTCCAGCAGAGAGAATCACTCTTTCATTTCTTTGCCTTCTCTCGCTCTATACTAGATCGGTTTAAAGAAACAAATAGACCTCTAAAAAGAAAAAAAAGGAATAAAATATTTTTTCCTCTCCAGCCATCGCATTGCCTGGATTCCTAAGTGCTTTAAAAACAAAACAGATATTGAATACATCTCTCCGCAGCGAATTGACTCTGTAGCATAAAGCATTTCCCACAGGAGATCCGTGAGGCTCAATCACTATGACACAGTCAAGAGAAATTTGGACAGTCGAGGAAAATTCAGACTGATGTCTGAGAAGCCGGGACAAAACGGATCAGCCCTTCCCAGGATGAAGAGAAGGTGCCTCAGCTAAGCGGGGCTGGCAGACCAGCTCTGAGATTCTCTTCAGATATGCAATTACAGTTCTCCCTGGGGGTTTTGCTTTTGTGTTGTTGCTTTTTAAAACCCTTCTCCGGAGTCAACAATTTGCCTGAATCGCTTCTTATTCGTTTCATCGTCATGAGTTCTGAAGGCATCTAATGAGCCACTTGGAAGTTTGCCTGAAAACAAAACAGAATGGAAAAGGAGGGGAAAAAAAAAAAGAAAGAAAAGAGGAAAATAAAAAAGAAGCAAAAGCAGCCGCCCCGAGATTACATTAAATCTTTCTCCTCAAACTATAATCTTCAGGATTACAGCTCAGCTTTGTTTTACCACTCTGCGATCTAGGGATTAATAGGCTTTGTCCGTATTAGGTTAGAGTACCTTGGGGTGCAAAATCCAAAACGTGGCACCCATGGTACGGTATGAAGGTCTGATGGGCTGCATATAGACTCAGAGCAGGGTGTGAAGTTTACACTTAGTGGAAAGCAGTTTGTTCTTCCAGGTTTGGTACACCATAATGCCTTGGCAGTTCTTAAAGCCCTGCAGGTGTGATTGCGCAGTTTACAGTGAGACAAATCCGGAGTCACTCCTGATTTCCAGTAGAAGTCTGAGTGTTCAATCCATTCTCACACCTCTTGGTCAGAGGTACACCCATAAGGCTACAGAAGTAAACACAATTAGAGACACTATTTAACCTCACTGCCTGACTCCTTCCCGAATATCCCTCCCCAGAGATGAGTACTTTTGGTAATTTAAGGAGAAATCAAAGAAGTGGAGGACCTACGGAGATGTGGGCAGTCTCAGCAAGGCTGCAGGTGGCCAGATCCATCGGCTGTCTATGACATTGATATGGTTATTGCCACCAGCTGAAGGATTTATTTCTTCATTTTAAGAAGAAAAACACCTTTCTCATTTGGAAGATGACTATGAATGCTCCGTTATACAGAACTGTCTTGTACTGGGCCCAGTGGTGCCATGAGCCAGCTCTTCCCAAAGGGAGTCTGCAGCCTTCAGCCAGTTTGTCCACTCATGTGTGCAAAGATGGTTAATGCAATGTGAGAGAGGCAGGAATTGTCAGCTAATCTGAATGCTGACAGCCAGTAACAGGCTTTCAAAGCAGCTCAGCCCCCAGCTCAGGCCACTGCTCAGCCACTGCTCTGCACAGAGGCACCAGCACATTCAATGAGTGATTTTGGACGCCCAATGATGCAGTGACGGGGCAGGGATCGCCAGGCTGCACAGAGCGGTGCATCTCAGGTTTTCATGAGGTCTTGTGCCATCGTGGGTTTGTTTTCTCACTCTGTGTTAAAGCCAAATCCTGGGAAGGAAGTGAGCCTCGGCACTGATGGGCAGGTCCGTGTCACTTCAAAATACGGGCAGGAATGGCAACAACAGATCTCACTATTTTTATCTCACTGCTTGCCAGTGTTTTTCCTTCTGCACCCATGCACAAAAGATAAGTTTGCTACTTTTTCTGTTAGAGCCACAGGTTCTCCTGTTTTAACAGCAGGACCCAAGCTGCTGGTGGGACAAGGTCCTGTGCCCGGCCTGACACATGGGTGCTATTAACTAGGAGTTAGGCTCTCATAGCCGAGAGACCCACTCTTATTTTAACAGAAAACAGTTTGAAAGTGTACATCTTTGTCAGCACCCCTTTTTGCTGAGGTTTGAGACCAGAATTTCTTGATCCTTGCACAGCTTCCTAACTAAAACTGATGGCAAGTTTGCCAGGAGCCAGCAGTTTTCGTCAGCACTGTGTGGGTTTTGTGAGCAGTTCTGCTGTGAGCAGCAACACACATGCCCAGTGAGTCACATAATGGAGCTTCAGTGCTGGGAGGCAAGGAGGACACAGCGAGCCACACCTTTGACATCTTGCCCGTACCTCTCTGCTGCTCACTCCAAAACATCATTAGCTGTGCAGCTGCTGCTTGGAAAGATTTCCAGAGCTCCACGATGCACCAGCACAGTACATGAGACAGCCTCTACCTAGAGAGCACATACCTTTCATTCCCCGACAGCACATTCAACTCCAACTCTATGCAATTCCAAATGTCTCTCTGCAGCCACTACTCACCTTCAGGTTTCTCTCCAAATTCACCTGCCCTGAAGGAGCTGTGCAGCATTAAGCAGAAATCTTACTGCAGTTAAGTACGTTTCAAAGCATACAGGTTACACTACTGGGAGATGGAATGTGAACAAATGAAAGAATAATAATAATCATGCTTTATGACAGCTCTCTCTTACCTGAAAGTAGTATTGTGGGGAGAGAAACCTTCCTTCTTCAGTGCTTTGAGAGCCAAACATAAATACGAGCTACTAATTCCTTATTCCGATGTTGATATACCAAAGTACCAGATTATTTATGTGTTTTAAACAGCTAATTTTGCTCTAACAGCCTGCTGGAGAAGGAGCTATTCTATTTTCACAGCTGTGAGGGCCTGTTCTGAGGAAGATGCACGTGATGAACTCTCCCTTGGAAATGTCGTTACTATTTAACCTTACATCAGAAAGAAGCTTTTAACAAATATTTCTGAACTGAAAGCATAGATCTGTCCTCTGCATATTTGAGATACGATGTCCAATAAACAACATTCACTACAGCGCAAAGCAACTTCAGCTGCAAGAGCAATTGCTCCAGTTGTGCAAGGAAACTCAGTGCACTGCTGCATTACAAGGTAGGAAAGCACCTGATAACATTCTCTCCATTGAACGAAGAGGTACTCCCAGCCCTACTGAAGTGCAAAGTGGATGATGAGGATTTGTGGCCAAGGACCACATGAGGGTTAATAGGTCTGCTTCCAAGAAACTCAAGGATTCATAGAGGAAATTCATATATAAGTTGAGTTATTGCAACAAGTAATAAATAGGAACTTAAGAAGCCAGTCATACTGCGGGAGCTCAAATCACAGATGAGACAAACTTCTGTTGGTGGATCAGAGTGAAAAAAGTCCTTTGCACATTGGTTAAGCCCTACAAACAGCAAGTATATTGACTGTGAAGTTTAAATGCAAAGTCTGATTGAACTCTATCATGAGAATGTACTTAATTATTTTTCTTCTGCTTTGCAGTGTTACTGGCAATACCTATGCAATTCTGTACTTCTGCTGTAAATGTAATGAAGTAGCATAAGAGCTCTGGCTGTCAGCCCAAAAGGCTTTGGGGTATCCAGCAGTATCTCCTGTTAATATAAATAAAGCCTAGATCTGCATAAAATCGTGGCTCTCAAGCATTTTCTCAGGTAAAAGATAAAATTAAGATAGTCTTATTTCCTTTAGGGCCGTGTTAATTAGGCAGGAATCCTCAGGTTAAAAGAACAACCTCAGCTCTGTTAACTGTATAGCGAACTCCACTGGTTGGTGGAACCCTCCTGAACCCAGTGAGACCCTGGCTGAGGGGTCAGTGTACATCAGAAGAGGGTCTTGGGCTCTTGTGGGAGATTCAAACAGACCTGAGCTATGCCAAAACATCACAAGATTCACCCAGCAGCAGAACCTGAGCTCTCGGAGGGGATTTTCCTGGTGTTTTCTTTTAGTGTAGCTGAAAGGAGACTCTCAAAGACCTGACTGTACAGCTGCGTGGCAGCTACAATTTCCTGTTTGTGCTGAATGTAGACAAATGGTGACCTAACATCATTCATACAAAGTAGTATGCACTTCAGGGAGACTATTAAAATAAATAAGAGTTCATACAGCAATGACACTCAATTCTATGCCATTTGAATCTGAGCTTCATTCACTTCGTTTTGTTAGCAACTGAGAACTTGCAGATATGGAAATCATGACAAATACACACCGTACCTTCCTTCTTGCACTTTGTTGGCATTGCCTTCACAATAGCTGAGTGCATTCAGCCTTACTTTCACCCACAGCTGCACCGACTTAAGGAAAGAGTGACTTCAAACCCATTTATTCAGATGCTGGCAAAAGCCTGTGCAATATGTTTATTTTGGTTTAGCTAACATGGGCTGGGAACATGCAGCAAAGCAAAATTAAACATGAGTAAGACCCTCCTGAGTTGGAATTAAGCTGTCTGCGTTGTGAATGCTTAAGTAAAACTGTTTCATACTTTTTACCCAATTGTGTTATCCTCACTTTCGCATCTGGAAGCGACCCCTCTCCAGGGGCCCTCCCTTTTGCTGGTTAAGCACAAGGTGGGCTGCGTGTTGGTACAGTCCTGCTGAGCCGTTCTGAGGCAACTGCAGGCCGCTGGGTGCTTTGGGGGGAATTCCTTGTGAGAACCCATAATAAATAAATAAGTAAAAGAAGCTAACCTTCATTGTCTATTTGGGAGAACAAAGTGGTTTATAAACTGTAGATGAACCTCTAATCTGGTACATCTCAACATATATGAAATCACTTGGAAAAGAGCAGCACAGGGGAAGAAGGCGTTGTAAATCTTCTAGAAGGAGAAATACAGACCCCGAGCCCACCCCGTGCTGCTGGGCAGAGCACATACCCATTTTTCTGCCTACTGAGCAGCGCCATTATTTTTTTAAACTTTTACACAGGCAATCACTGCTGTCTGTACTACAGCCATCTCTTATCAGAGGAGTTGGGTTGCAAGAGAAGGGGGGCAGTGGGAGAAAGAGGGAAGCTGCCAGCACTGGGCTGCAGCTCAGCCAATGCTTGATTGCAGGTATAAACATCACCCGCTGTATCAGCAAAGCTGCAGAGAGTCAGCCATAAACCTCCCAGGAGGGGCTTTGCATGGAAGGCTGACAATGCAACTTCAGGGTCTGCGTGTTACTTGGAGACATCCTGAGCAGCTAAAAATACAGAGCAGCCTTTAGACGGAAAGAAAGAGGGAAATATTTTCCTCTTTCCAGTGCAAAGGGGCTGGGGAGCAATCAGGGAAAGAAGGTGCTATCAAAAAACACATGGAACGTACAGCTTAGGGAAACCCTACGTGTGTGTTTAAGCAGGTAAGCCACCTGCGCTGCCAGTTTGAGCATTAGGTTCCTGGTGCTTGAGCTGACTTTAAATGTAGGAAAGGTTGCAGCCAGGGGCTAGCTCTGATCATCACTGCACTATCACATTTAATAACTTGCCTCTGCTTGAGCAGATCCAGCATTCACACTACAGCTACTGAAACTGATTCACTGTCATAAGAGAATTTCCACACTCCTTCTGTTCATGCATCCCAATGTGGTCTATAAACAAACACTTCGCTTTACCTTAAGAACTCACAGCAGAAAAACACTGGTGTTTTATAAGGTGCGGCAGATGCAAGAGACGTGCAATGTTGGGGCTGGAACATGTGATCGTGGTGCTAGCTCTTGCTTTATCATAGGATCATTAAGGTTGGAAAAGACCACAAAGATCATCAAGTCCTACTGTTACTCCATCACCACCATCACGCTGTGTTCCTCCCATGAGCATTTTGCTGAGACCCGTAGTTACTGGGCAAAAATGAATAAAGATGGCAGAAGGTTCAAAGTGGTTCTGATAACCATGGCCACATTTTCAAATGCTTATCCCCTTAGGAGGAACCACTCAAAAAAATCTGGTAATGGAGAGTTGTGCGAGGAGGATATGCACCTTCCAGCACCTGCATAAGAAAATAGGTCTCCCCCTAATTTTTCAAGGGACGAGAAGTATTCTGTAATTAAGAAATGAGTGGCAAAGTGTTGAATGTTGCTGGTGTTGAAGGGGCCAGAGAGATCCCAGCTGGGTCTCAGAGTCCCTTTTGAATCTGCAGAACTACAAGGCAGCATTTTGTTTTGCCCGTAAATGAAGTAAAGCTGATCCGCAGCCACTGAGACAAACCTGGAACCTGAGAGTGCTGATGAGGAAATGCAAACTGCTAATTCTCAGAAGAAAAGCACCCCTTAGGAAAAGCGTCCAAGCATTCACTAAAACAAGAAAGGTGGAAGTGGGACCTACAGAGTAAAACCGTCTGCAACGTCAGATGCCCTTCAGCAAAGCATTTCTGGTTCCGCCTGACCAATGGGAGCTGCCTTTTCTAACCTTCCAGCTCTAATGCAGACGTCCCACAGCGTACGGAGCTGCCCCACTTCAGTCACTCTGGAAACTCAGTTCAGGACTCAGAAAAGCTGTCTTTTCCTGTGACCTGAGTGAGAGGTGCCCTGCTCAATAGCAGCAGCGGGGGGGTGTCCCAGGTGGCATCTCATACTCAGCATATGCAAATATCTCAGAATGATGCCGTGAGAAAAGTCTTTGACTCCAGCCAGCGATCAAGGGAAACTATGTAAATTCAGACCGAGTTATTTTTAAAGGCTCCAAGATATAGGATGAGCAACGAGGCTACAAACATGGCCTAGAAAACTGAGTAATTTCCCCGAGTAAAGGTTCAGTAATGCCCTAACTGCTGCAGAGAGATAAACTGCACTCTTGTTAAGCAAGGTGCTTATAATGTGGCTCCTATTGCCACGTAGTCCTGGCAATAAGTTCAGGGCAGTTCCGAGTGCCAGGAGGAGTTGCTGCCTCTGCCATCGATGTTAAGTGACCCTGAATAAAGCACTGAGCCTTCCAGTGTCAGCCCATCTGATGAGGATGACATGCATCTCAGCACTGCTTAAGGAACTGACTCCCTAATGTTTGTAAAATGATTTGAGATCCCTCTGTAGAGAGTGTTGTAAAAGGGCACACTGATAATTGCAGCCATAGATTTTAACTATGCGAAAGAAAGCTCCTGCAGGAACACACTGCTAGGAAACTTAACGCAGCTGTTAATCCTGCGAGGCTCTGATTTGCAGGACTCAGTGCAGAAAGTGCAGAGAGTTGGGCTGTGAATGAAAACGACCCTTTACGCACACACTGAAGCTTTCCGTACTGTAAAACTCTAACGCATCACATACATTTCCAGTACAAAAGGAGCGTTTTGCTCCCACATGGCCAGCAGGCCGCCCCACCAATTTGACAGGCTCAGAAGTAGGTGAACAAAGCTGTCATCAAGGAAGAAGCCAGCTTACAGGCGGGCAAGGACCCAGAATCAGAAGTGCAGAGGTCTGTGCAGGGTAAGGTGGGGAGCAGAGGTGTGGGTAATTGCCAGCAAAAAGGAGAGGTCTCCATTTTCAGAGGCAATAAATCTCGTGAAGATCCAATGTGAATCTTCATCCATCTTTCCCCTTTTTCTTCCTGCCTGTGTCATTTCCTTGGGGGAGATTTCAGTTCTTGTTCACCTCTGCTATGATTCCCTTGAAGTCTCAGCTGTTCCAGGGAAAGTAAATAGGGTTTAAAATTAATTATCAATTAAAATGAGGTTAATCAGCGCCAGACTTGTCATCTATTATCCTTGTAAGTGAGACAATCCTGTCCCCCTGCAAAACCCCAACAGGGAACAAGGCCAATAAGACTCAGCAACAAAGCCCGTTCCCTCGTGACCTTTGCTATGTTTAGGAGGAACAGCTAAAATAAGCTCTAATACTCAGCCAGGCCAAACACTGTCGAGAATAACTATATTTAACCCTTTTAATGCACCGTGTATGTAATGTGTCTGGACAGCAGAATGTGGTTTTTGTCCTATGATGCTTGCATTACTTACTAATATTCACTGGAGATGGACCGTCATCTTAGCATGGAAGCAGTTAACTTCTCCAAAGCCCTTGGTGACTCCATCAGAATATTTCATGCTCCACATTTTTTGATCCTAATGGGATGTGCTGGTTTATACAATCCTTTATACAAGCTCTTTGTTTCAAATGCCTTCTGCATTTACTACGGTGATTCTCCCATTCACATGAACAGAACTATGCAGGCAACTTGCTAGGAAACCAGGGTCTGCAGACACCTATCTGCTACTTTACATCATTGGGAAGCAAAAAATGTCACCTCTGACACATGCAATGTATGAAATATATCAGGCATATAGCAGATACAGAGCCTTCCCAAGCTCTGATCTGTGCAGGTGATATATCTGCCTTAGTACTCAAGAAATATTTTAAGGAACAACTTAATTGTTACCTAACAGTTTCTATATCTGTAATGTGGGCAAGTGTTTAGTAAAGTAAAAAAAAAAAAGATCAGTATCACTAAACAGAAGATATCTATGAATGCAGAGTATGTCTACATTTTGGGGCTCAGATTTATACCCATTCACCTGAGGATAGGCACGAACGCATGGCAGGATGCTTTGTGTCATCCCAGGGCACCTTGAGAGCCATCCAGGCCTAATAACTTCCATGAGCCTCCAAAGCTTTTCTTAGAATCGTAATCCTTGCGACAAACACAGAGAGGGAGACTTCCAGAGGCACAAGCGAGTTAATAAAACCGAGTTGGAAAGACAACTCGAGCACTTGGCTCCCCTTCGCATGTGAAAATCTCCCAGAATCAGACTTGAGCCTTGGACCTTTAGCGCAGGATTCGAAGGGAGCACTGATTTCTCAGAATCTGGCTGCAGCCTGCTCTTCCTTGCATCTAAAGCCATAGAACAGACAGATACACGTCCCTTCTCCAGCATCTCTTTGGCCTCTGTTTTCATCTGGTGCTTTTTTCCTGCTCCCATTATGAAGTAATTCAGCAGTGTGTGTGTGTGTGTGTGTGTGTGTGTGTTCATGCACTAAACTTCACTCTCAAAATACTTTTTTTTTAGAAAGAAAAACAAACCACAAGAACAATTTGTTCCAATCTGCTTCTGCAAGTTGTTAAGAGGGAAGCTCAGCTGTTGCTGCCCTAATGGGCTTTATGCAAAGAGTTTCCTGCCAAAAGCTGCCACAGAGCTCGAGCCTTCTCCTTTTCTAAGCCGTGCGATGAGTCTTGAAATAAATGGAGTTGATCTATAGGATCTGGAGGGCAATAAAACAGAGGGTGCAAAAGCAACAGACTCCAGGACTGGAAAAATCATACTGCACAAGGTAGACCTGGCCTCTATTTGTCGTTAACTATATAGAAGACCGGAGAGGAACCTAGTGCTAAGGTATGGAGCCAATTGGTAGGATGAGAAAGCAGCAGGTTCTCTAGACTCCTCCCATACAGTACTTTAACACTGATATACAGATGGCAAAGGCAGCGAAGAAGGAAAGGAAATATGGTTGTGGTGATTCTTGTGTGAGAATTAAAGGCATGAAACCCCATGTGGAAACATGTCTGCGTGCTGTAATTTGTTCTCTGGGAGACCTTGGATAAGACGTGGAAACACATGCTGCTGGAAAATAGCCTTACTGTTGGCTAAACTGCTGGATAAAGACAACTCAACCAACAGATCCCGGCCCACCACCAAAACCTGGTCTCGGCTCAGCAGGACGTGCGAAGCACATTGTCTCCTGGATTTCCGCTGCTCACACTGGTAGGCTCCACCTGGAGCTGCTGCTTGGTAGAGACAGCCTTGCAGTTACCGGATAAACGTGAACTTCATTTCTCTCTTCTACAAGAGATACGGAAGCAGGTCCGTACTGGAGAGCGGGCTGCTCAACGGCTGCAAAAGGCGTTTCCTTCATTCTTTCCCGGGGACCCAATGGTGGACCTGAGGATCTGCCCCAGAGCGGATGCATCCAGCCCCATCCTAAGGATCTGGGGCTCTGGGAGCACGGGCTGGGAGGCAGATGTGCGCTCTTGGAGCCCCACTGTGCCCTGGATTTCTGTATCCAGTTACTGTCTCAGCACAGACATTTGTAAGACGATGCTGTCTTCAGCCTCCCCCTTCTCTCTCGCTGCATTACTGGAAGCTATTTTCGGTTGTGTTTTTGGTTTTTTTTATTTAATGTTCCACTTAGAACATTGCACTGCGTTCTTTGCCACAGAGCTTGAGCCCCTGGGGTGCAGGCAGCGTGTACCTGACGTCTCTCGTGGAAAGCTGGGATGGAAAGGAGTTCTCATTGACTTACACATGCGGTCTCATAACTCCTCGTAAACTGAATAAATCGCTTTATTTATTTTAGTCTAGTCAAACTAATTCCTACTCACCTATGCGTGTGTACATGCATACAGATCTATTTCCACTGGTGCAACATGGAAGACTGACGCTAACAACTGATCCTGAACAGAAGCAGTCTGCAACACTTTGGTATCGGTACAATAGCATATACAGAATTAACTCTATACACATATCACTATTTTGCAAGGAAAACTGCACTCTTCTTGCATCAGTTTTAGGTGCAGAAGAAAGCCCAGGGAGCAGGACGGAGCAGAGGGACCCTGTGTTCCTGTCCCTGTGGCCCCATGGGATTCGCTGCTGGATGTGGCGAGGTGTGGGATGCCCTCTAGTGATGCAATGCTCATATCTTCAGAAGTACATTTTCACTTAATGCACAGCTTCTGAGGTCTGTGGGCAGAACAACAGCTTGTGGCCTAAGCAGGGCAAAGCAGATAAGAACAGCAGCAGTAACAGCAGCACAGCCTGAGTTTGGGGGAAGAAGAGGTGCTGCAGCCGTGTCACCCGGCTGCTGAGGGTCCTCTTTGTGTGTGTTTTAGTGGGCAGGAATGGAGGAGCAGAGGAAGTGGGTAAAGGTGAGAAGGCTGCAGAGAATATTACGAGGGGTGAAGAAGCAGTAACCCGGTGCTTGGGTGCTCAGTGAGACACAGGGCCTAACTTCACATCAGTCTTCAGCCTTTGGGGAATGTAATTTCTACTTGTTTTCTCTGCCTCTTCCATTAGACAGGTGATGATTCACATACACTGATTACTGCCAACCAAAGGACTCACCTTATGTTGAAACCTATGTACTAAATCCAGATTTCTTCCGGCTTTTAAGAATCACACGATAACACAAGCTGAACTCAAAGTGTTTAGTCTGGTAGACCTAATTAGAATTAGATATCTGTCTTCATATTCAGCAGATCGTTTCCTTTTCAGGAGGTTTTACAGCAGCTTGGAAGAGGTAGGACCAAGGGGATGGAGTGTGCCCTCGTACAACTGGATCAGTTCCATGGCAATTATTTGATTCCACCAGAGGTCACCACCAATCTGTGCCCCACGCTCCTGCCAGGACGCAGCAGAGGGGCCGCTGCCTCCTCCTTGGCACCGGGAGAAGCATCACAGTGCCAGACGTGGAACAGAAGACCGCTTCCTGAAAGGCGAGCTGCAGCCAAGCGCCCAGCTGCACAGCCTTCAAAATGCATGAAAAACACACAGCATTAGAAAAGCACTGTGGAAGACAGCTATTGAAGTTCATCTACACACAAACTGGGATTCAGCCAATTTTAAGATACGACAGCCACAAGAGGTACGCACATACGGACCTGCATTGAAATAAATGTCCGAATCAATCAAAACTGCTTTTTGTTGCTTCAGTTCAAGGTGTAAGTAGTCAAGTTCTTGTTGTGGAACCACGGTAGAAGAAATAAATTAAACTTGCCTCCATGCAAGATAAGCAGTAAAGATTTCCCACTAATCTATAAGATCTGAAATCCGTCGAGCAAACTCTCTTCCCTCATACAAATAATGGCAAATAACTCGGTGACATTCATCATTTTCTTTTAAAATGTCAAACAAGAGTGCAAGACCAATAGCCCAGCAAAGCTGCTGCTGCTGTCAGCAACTCATTTAATCAGTGTAGATGTTAATTCTAATAATGTCCTGGACTCCATTTGATTTCAATTACATAATTGTTCTTTTCTCAGTAAAATTATTTGCGAACCTGAGCAGTGCCCAAGTGCTTTGCATTTGCTATTTTCTTCCTCCATCTTGAACCTTTTTCTCTGCCGCTTACGCTTTTGTTTAGCATATAGATTATTTGGCTGAGGTCTAAAAAGCTGAAGCACCATCTGCTCTGATACTGAGGATCCGACGGTACATTTAATTTTGAGTAGCCATTTGCCCCAGATTCCCGGTTAAGATTCTGCCCACGGATAATATTCACAGCGCGTTAGTTGCATTGTCACCTTCTCTCCCTTAGACGTTGGTGTATTTCAGTGACACTATGAAATATGAAATATTGCTATTCTTGACACATCTTCTATTTTTGTTCTTCCAGGTCTTCTCGTTCCCTACCATTTATATAGCTTCCTTACTTCAGCAACCCAAACTAAACTACAGTGTAAGCCAATAAAGAGCATTGTTCTAGACCTTGTATAATTAGAGAAAATAATTTAGCTGATATCGTAGCTGTTCTGCTTCTTATATGAGAGCAAATAAAACAATGCTCTACGTTATCTGAAGCATAGCAGGCAATTCCTTTCAGAGACAATTTGTGGGTTGTTGCTAGTGAAATGACGACTCTTCTGTAAGGGTCAGTAGCTCTTTTAGGATCCTTCCACCCTCAATGAAATGGATTTTAAAACAGAAAAATTCAGTCATTTATCTTGCTTGTATCAGTAAAATCATCCTCCAGAATAAAAGCACAGATATGCTAAGTACAAGTTGAATGTGGTCAGAATGGATATAGAGCAAGGAAAGAATTAAAATAAACAAAGACAAATGGGAAACTAGCAAATAATACCTTAAAAATAGCTCCTGTGCTGATTGCTGGGTTTGAGAACCACTCACCAATGGCCAGAATGTTTCTTATCTCTAAATCATAGAGGCATAGAATGGCTTAGGTTAGAAGGAACCTTAAAGATCATCGAGCTCCTGCCCCATGCAATGGGCAGGGACGACAACCACCAGCTCAGGCTGCCCAGGATCCTACCCAACCTGGTCTTGAACACCTCCATGGATGGGGCATCCACAACCTCTCTGGGCAGCCTGTTCCAGCACCTCACCACCCTGTGAATAAAGAATTTCTGCCTGACCTCTAATCTAAATCTCCCCTTTTAGTTCAGAGCCGTTCTCCCTTCTCCTACTGAGCTGCTGGTCAGGTTGCTGTATTTTGTGGGTTTTTTAAATACTGATTCAGTAATTAGAAGTTCAGTTGTAGCAGAGTAAATGGGTTTCCACACTCGCTGCTTTGTTTCTAAAGCCTGAATGAGATCCCTGTCAAAAGCACATTATTGGAACAGTCATTCTAGATGTCAACTTGGACTGAAAATTTTATAGCTGTTTTAATGTTAATAATTTCTCAGTTTTCCTAAGGACCCATACAATTCATATGTGATTCCCAACACACGTGAATGCGTGGAAGTGGTCCTGAGGCTGAAATTCTGTATAATTGTCCTCATGGTGGAGTTCATCCCTCTTACCCAGGAACTATAACTAATTTATTAAGTGAGTTTTATGTCTGAGCTTGTCAGCACTCAATTAATTACGCCTCAGAGAACCGTCTGGTCTGTCCTGACAAACCACTACTCTCCACACTGCTATTCTTAATAAGACACGGAGCACTTACAGCTTAACGTTACAGAGCCAGTAACGCAACGGCAAACCGGCTCAGGACGTTCTGCAGCCTTCCAGTAATTTGTGTTTGGCTGTCTTTCCAGAAAGCCTTGTAGTTCACATGCATAGCAAATTGCCAGGTTATGGACCCTGAGAACAAATACGAGGCGACTTTCTTTGAATGATGTTAAATTTTCAGAGGTTGTAACAACACAGTTACACCATTGTGAAGAATGATTCTGGTTTGTTTTGTTTAAACTTTTCAATTGTACCTATTCTACCTCACTTTTAGCACTGTTTCGTGTTATATGTAGAGATAGGGTCAACCCATCCATTACAAATGGTTTGCTTTAAGCTAGACACGGTAGAGCACTCAGCCTAGGGCAAGGCTGTGTAAATTATTGAGCGCTCGGTATATTTACTCCCTTTCTTTTTCTTTTTAATATTTAGTAATTCAGTTTTGAATAACATCATACCACTGCTGCTTATGGACACTCTATTTCTTCATTTTGACCAGAAACAGACTGATCCTTGGCTCTCTGAGAGCTGTCCCTGTAACATCACGTTCTTGTTTCCCTCTCTTCTGAGGAAGCACTGAGAGGAGGAGGATGGGTTTGGATGCTGTGATTTACTGGGAAAAAAGGAAGGGGTATTCCACCTTCTTGTGAAAAGCTCTACACAATGCCCCTGACATGCAGAAACAGATGCAAGAATATGCGCTGTCACATCAACTTCCATACACAGAGCAGCGCTGAAGCTCTGAATAGATCACACAGCCCAAAAGTGGCACAGAGAACGCATTTCTGGATAGTTCAGTGTCTATGCCAGTAAAGCCATTGGCTGAGTTGGTCTTTTTAGCTCTCTGTATGCCTTGGAACACACTTCTCCTACATGCAGTAGTGTCTCTTTGAAGGCAGCAAGGCTTTTGGATTGGCACAGTCATAGTGCTGGGTGAACTGTAACATCCTGGAAAATCCCTTTTAAATGCCAGAGTGGGACTTGGAACACATCCAAGCATTTGCAGCAGCCACAGCAAAACAGCTTTTGGAATTTAGCCTTCATGCTATGCAGACACTTAAGATGGTATAGACACATTCAGTAAAGCTAAGAGTACTTGAAGTCAAGCAGCATAAAACAGGGCAGGACTCTGGATTAACTGCGGTAAGATTCTGTACAGGGAAGCTGCGTGCTTGCCTGTTGGGTGAGCAGGGGAGGGGAAGGCTGCTCAGCAAGCTTAGCCTCAGCTTCATTACCAACACATGGCAACACCACTTCTTCCCCTGTGGCTGGATAGCGACTGCTGGAAGAAGACTTTTCATCCAGGAGAAGTTCCAGCTGTGTCTTCCAGGGCTAATGATCTGAGTGTCCCAAGTGCTAATTGATAAGGAGAGTGGATCTCAACCCACAGTGTGCTCCTCCTGGTGCTAGTGAGAACCCTCCCCTCTGGCTGCATTAGCTGGCTGCTCCACGCAGAGCTGTGTCAGCATCAGGCTGACAGCTGGTAGAAGCTCTTGGACGATCCCCAAAAGCCACGGCCTGAGCAGGAACCCCTACAGCTATGTACTCGTTTGGGATCATCCCCAAAATCAGTAAGCCTGTAGCTATGGGTTTCTTCAGATCCCCACACCAGATCTGGCTGGCTATAAGCAGCTCATTTTCTCTTAGGTGACGAGCAGCTATAGAACTTCAAGCCAAGTCCCTCTCTTACATTTCCAAAATGATCTTGTTTGCAGAAATTAAAACTAATCCTATTTCTACTATACATCTGAGTCATGCAAACGAGCAGTTGACAGGCTGCAGGCACAGCAAACAGGCTCAGGTTTTGTTCAGAGCCACTACATGCTTCAAAGCAGTCTTTGTCTCAGGACTGCCTCACCCGTGCTGTTATACACTACACACCATTAGCTAACGCAGTGCTTTAAAGCAGCACTCCCTGGTGTGCTTGGGCAACAGCAGCAGCTTTAACTGGTGTCCTACATGTCACTTCTCACAGGTGTTTCTCAATCTCATTGTTTGAAGAATCATCTTTGTAAGCTCTAAGGTTTGGGCTTACAACAGCGAGCCTGAATTTAGAGGACTACTACTGCTGTGTTTATTGCAAGGTGAGTTTACATATAAAAATATGGGCTCTGGTTTCAGACTTCTTTATCTTCTGATTTTACTTTTATTTCATGTTAACTTTGCAAGAAGAGCCAATATTAAAGTGTCCTTTATTTTTTTCCCCACCATCTAATATCCAGTGTAGATGTGACAATATCTTCAGGTGCAAGCCAATCACTTCCCAAGGGTTCACTTTTGTAACCTAATTACCTAAGGTAATAGTTGCAAGTCGCTTTCCAGGTGATCACACAACAGCTTGCATTGCTTCTCTGCTGATATGTGGTACTTCTGTTAGACTGGAAATATTTCAGAGTTTGCTCCTCTGGATGGCATAGATCAAGCATGTCCAGCCCAAAGGCCGCGTGGGTCACCTCCATTGGTTCAGACTATTACAAGTGCATCATGCAGCTCTTGTTCATCGCTGGTGAAAATGCAGAGCTAATGGTGGTGACTGCTGAAAAATAGTGTTCTGTAGCTGGGAATGGGATCTATTAAGTAGTGTTACTGTGCTCTTTGTATCTTTGGTAGTTTCCATGGAAATAATTAGGAGGCATCACTTTCTTAGAATCATAGAATCACCAAGGCTGGAAAAGACCTCCAAGATCATCTAGTTTCAGAGCAATCTTCATTGATGCAGCCCTAGTCAATTCCTCTTCACTCAATGCAGCCTAGGCAAGTGAAAAGGTTGGATGCTTATGGTATAGATGTAAACCTTTCCTGTGCTGATGTAAGTATGGCTCCTGTTACCCTGGAACTCTTGTTTTTGCTGCTCATCCATCACCAAAGCAACCGAACTGCTTTCAGCCAGAGCGACACAAACTAATAAAAATAAGGAAGCCACAGAGCCTTGAGGGCTTTGTTTAAAGCTTATTCACAAGCAGATCACTAGCAAGGAAGCCTTCGTGGTTTGTGATATTGGTACACAAATAATCTTTTCTAGAACAAATACTTCCGTCATTCATGACAAAGTAACTAAGGAATATGCTACAGAAAAATATAATAAATAAATGGAAGTTATTATGTAGAATGAAAGGAAATATCTGTGCACGCTAGAAGATTTCAATGAACTGCCTATGGAACATCCAGCAAGTTTGTGTTTAATGCAGTGCTAATTGATTTAGGACTGTGTCTTGTTCAATTTTCATGTCCCTACAAGGCTAAAATGCCAGGGTTTCAGCAGCAGGCGAGGAAAAGAGAGAACAGAAATGTGGATGTGACAGTGTGGATGAGCAATTGATGAGAAACTGAGCAATGTAAACCACTTCTTCTACTCAGTTCTAAAAATGGAAAACTCCGAATCATCATCTCACCAGGAACAAATCCATTCTTCCCCAGCTCCAGGGGAAGTTGGTTTTCCTGCCGCTGGACAGTGAGACTCTGTGGACCTACAAAGGTGATGCACAGCAGCTAAGGCACAACACCAACCATTTGAATGTGAGGAAAAGAGCACAAGCTCTATTGTTGCACCAGGGAGATGCTGTGCTGCTAGATAAATGTTTTTTGTACTCAAAGCAGGAACTGATGGTCATGAGTTCATGTGTCAGTATTGTAATACATCTTTCTACTCACTTCCAAATAATACTTTTGTGCCATCTGTGGCCATTTAGGTGCTAAAAGCACAGGTAGCATGGAAGATGAGACAGAATGCAGAGCAGTAGTGGTAATATTCTAAGATGCGGGTTGTGCGAAACAAGAGGTAAACCTGAGACTTATGGAAAACCACAGGTCACAAAAGATGAAAATGAACAGTTAATGTGATGACACAGTACCCACCTGTTCTCTCGCTTTGTCCCATGCACCTTGCTCCTAGGTGTCCTGTTTCTCTACAATTCCTGCTTATTTGGTAGACATCTTTTTGAACCAACTATCCACAAGGACTGCTCAATATTTATCCTGGAGTACTGTGTCCAGTTCTGGGCTCCCCGGTACAAAAAAGACAGGGATCTCCTTGAGAGAGTGCAGCGGAGGGCTACAAAGAT
>JANHGO010000300.1:0-42344 GCA_024606505.1 Aquila spilogaster
TGTGTCTTTGGAAAGGATTAAAGCAAAAAACATGTTGCTTCTTACCAGCTCTGAGCTAGGAATATAGCTCTAAGGGGTGAGCGTTAAATTTTCAGAATTCAGTATGTAAAACTTTTAAAGAATAATTTTTTTCTTCCCTTGTCCTAGTGCTTGGGATCAAATTCAGTCCAGACCGGATAGACTAAAAATCATTCCCATCTGACGTCCAGGAAAAGGTCAAGAGTTAAAGGAGTACTGGCAGTGGTGCAGCAGTTCCCAGCTTGCGTAAGTACTATTTGTGATCTGCCCAAGACAACAGTCAGCATTTTAGCTCCAAATGTCCCAAGTCTCATATAACTGTGTCTCTTCGTTTTCTCCCTCTGAGATGCTTTTTAAAACTGCATTGTACCAAGCACTATTAAAACTGAAGCTTGAGAACTAGGTTAAAATCTAAAAGCCCTATGAATTGGTTGGGGAACCTTTCATTTCATATGTTCATTTGCCCTGTAATGACTCTCTGTCTAGATACTCATGCTCCAGACCCTCACTGTGTCATTCTCTTCCTGTGGCATACCCTGTCCTAGGCTCTGTTTGAAGTGTTGGAAACACAACTCTCTAATTGGCACCATCTTTCTCTAAGAGAGATTCCCTGTTACTAATGAAAATAGCTCCATATTTTTCCCTGTGTGTGTGAGTGGATGTGTTGTTGCATCTGTGTGTGTTTGCAAAAAGCACTAAGAGAGGACTTGCTGCCAAACCTAACTTTCTACCTAGGAGAGAGGAGAGGCATGGTGCTGTTCTCAGCCCTAATGTCAGCCCTCAAGTGCTGTCTCCCCTTGGGAAGATGGTTCCAGTGTGGTGCACACAGGGAGTTGTCCCTCAGCAGCAAAGCTGATCCCATGGAAGACTTTGGACATCAAATGGATGCTGTAATTCAGGTTCGATGCAAATTACATAGATTTTCCCTGACGATGTGTGCTGCAATGGGCTGTGTCATTCCTAAGTGCAGGGGCAGATCCAGAAAGCTGCAAAGAAGAATTTTCCTCTGTGTCATGGAGCATTATCAAGCCAGCTGCCACTGGCAGTATGGGGGTCATGGTTATTGGGCATCTCACAGTACTGGTCATCCAAAATGTTTGCAAAACTACAGCCACTTGCTCAATGGGACAGTAGACACTGTTGGAAATAGGAGATACAAGATAATAACTTTTCCAGGATGGACGGCATCCCTTTTCTTGCAAGCATGTGTGCCATGCCCAGTCATATCCTTCTTCTTCACACACTCACTTGACTAACACAAAAAAAGACCTGGTTTGCAGTGATACCGCGGTGTGATGTGAAGGTGTGCTGTCTGCCACCTGTCAGCTTTCATGCAAATCTTGGTGACTTCAGGGGTGAAACCACAGGAAAGGGGAATCTGAGCTCCAGGCGCAGAGCTAGGAACTTTGGGTGTGGAGATGTAAGGCAAAAGCACCAGTGCTTCTGCGTAAGGCTTACCTATCCATGAGAATGTACGTGGAGGTGAGCTCAAATTCAGCAATTTAATAGAGAGGTACTCACGTTATCAGAGGTGGCTGGCCGGTGGTATGTCTGTCCTGGGATTACCCCCAGCAAATACCGGTGGCAGCCAGCCAGCAAGATGTCCATGCAACCCCATTAGTACTGTGGCTAAACATACATATAACAGCAGAAGACAATTAAGCATCACGTATTGGAATAAGCAAGGTCATTTACATACAGCAAGGAGACTTGTTTACAGGTACAGAACAGTTTTTCACAAACAAGTTTCTTCTAGCTACAAGGAGAAGCTAGAGGTGGTTCACTTGTGTTCCAAAGCTAACATGAACCTTTTCTCATGGGCTGGCCACCCATTCAGGCTGTGATCTGCATTTTTTTCACACAGGAGGATCTCCTCAGAGGGTCTGAATCATTTTGGAGGGCTTCCACTGACCATGGCATGGGATCCTTCCCCTAAGAGACTCGTGTCTCTCTTAGTCTAGGACCTTTCATGAATTCCAGAGTCCAGTCCTGTGGAAGCAGTATGAATGCACTGGATAGGGTCGGGGTGGTTTAGGAGTGAAAACATTAAAGCCATCCTCTAAAAGTTGCACCAAATGTCTTTTTGGTCTAATTTTGAAGTCCTTGATGGCTAACTAGCAAAACTGCGACAGGATTTGTGTCTGACCTTGTTCTCAGAATTTGGCTCCAAATTATATGATACTGAAAACTTAACTTTTTTTTTCACCATATTACTTCTGCTGATAGGAAAGATAGTAACCGGTGCTCATCGTGAGGACCATGAGGGTACTCACAGACTGTAATTTCCCTGACTCCCTTCACCTGGGGCCTCCATCCACACTCCTGTGCCCAGAAGCCCCACTTAAGCTCATCCCCAAGCTAGTAGCCCCTTCTGAGTTTCGTTGTGGGAGCGCTGATCTCCATCCCAGTGTTTGGCTCTGCCTCCTGGGTTCTCCTTAGGTCCGTGCTGCTGGTATGGGGCTCTACAGCCTGTCTCCTTGTACCTCCACAGTCCTTAGCCTGACTCTATCTGAGCTGCTCTGAAGGGATTCCCTGGACAGATCTTGGACTTGGTTCTCTGCTTGCTGTGTCAGGAGTTGCTGATGGCTGCTGTGCTTTGCTGAGGTAAGATGAGCACGTGTAGCCAACAGAATTAAAAAGATGAATCTGGTAATGATAGTGCTGTTAAAGCTCAATTTTTCTTTTGTTTTCCCTTCCCTATAGTTTCATAGTGATAGTATTCTACAGTTACTTCCCATTACCTCTCCCATGCAGAACACTTTAAGCAGTCTTTGGGCATGGCCCAGTTACTGGCTGTGATAGAAAGTGATGTGTCTGGTTTCAAGCTGCAGGTGTGCTGCTGGGCTACCTGGAAGGTTGAACAGTACAGCTGAACCTATAAACTCAGTGACTGCCTCGCTCTTAGTACAGGTGCCAGTTTGTGCCTGTGTCCAGTTTGTGATATTTAATGCTTTTTTTTAACATGAAAGAATTTAATATCTTTTGAGCAATTCTTTCGAATTGATTTAATGAAAAACAAAATTCCCTGTGCAAAGGGAGTAATGGACAGGCAGAAGACTGTAGCCTGTTTCTGCACGTGATTAGGCTGAAAGGGTATCTATGCCTTTAGTGAGCAATGGTTTGGATGGAGTTTGTATGAAAATTGTTCTTTTTTTGGATCTGGGAAGTAAGAAGTGTGACCTGCTGAGTCTGGGCCAATACAGTTAACAAATAAAGAGGTAGAATGAAGAAGCGGGCCAGGGGACTTGGTAAGAGAAGCAAAGGGAAAAGGCTTGCCTTGGCTTAAAGCAGGATGAAATAATCATTTTACTTATACAAGTGACTTACTGAGGAGGAATTTTATTTGCTTCTTTTCTCCCTTTACTAGCAAATTTTGCTGTTCCATTTCTGCAGTCTCCCTTCTTCTGACATCTCCATGCAGCACGATGTTTTTCACAGGCACCTTTGTCAGAGCATATATATGTACTAAGCAGCTATGTGCTATTCTTACTGCAGCACGTTAATGAACAAATAAAAACTGTTCTTGATAGAAATATAATTTTGGGTCTACTGAGGAGAGCTTGCTCTAGGGCTAGCATGATCGGCATATTGTCTACAGAAGATGGTACTGTCAGCTGGTAGAAATGATTGTGGCCCTCAGAATGGCTGCAAGGGTGTTAGGTGAAAAGAAGAAAAGGGTTGGGTTTAAGTTCTCGAATCTTTTCAAGTTGTTTTAACTAGCTATGGTGGCTGAGAGTTCAGTGAGAAGAGTGTTTTTATGTGCCTAAAAAAGTATTGGATGGATGACTGTGGCAAGGGAAGGCTCTTTCAAAAAGCAAACACCTGGCCTGCACCAAAAGGCAGATGAAGATGATGCAATGCATTCATGATACCTTGAGTGTTAATGACCAGGTGCACCTTCCTGCCTTCTGTGTGAAGGATCCTGGCCTTGTAGAAACATGGACTACTGTTGAGGAGTTGTGCTGACAGCATGCGCAGGACAGTTTGTGGAATATGATCTTTGTGGCCTTGTTTAGACCTTTATGCAAAGGGCAATGTTGGCAGGCTGAACTGCTTCATGTGAAGCTATGGGTTCAAGAACCGAACTGTCCTTACTTTCTTCTGCGGGCTTAACTGCTCCTATGACCCCTGGGCCCTCTGGAAAAGCCAATTAGAAGGGTCATTCTTGTGACATTTAATGGGAAACGGGATTGCTTCACATTTGCACAAACAAAAAATAAAATTTGTCTGACAGCAGCTGTAACTCACTGTACCTCACTGAAAAACAACAGAGACAAAGTCTGAAATACAACTCAGAAGAAGCTAATTTGTTTAAGATGAGAGTTTATGGATCTATGTGCCTAGATATGAAATACGTACCTTAACACGATG
This sequence comes from Aquila spilogaster, assembly GCA_024606505.1. Lineage (NCBI taxonomy): Eukaryota > Metazoa > Chordata > Aves > Accipitriformes > Accipitridae > Aquila > Aquila spilogaster. Next base: position 4,390 of record JANHGO010000300.1, read on the forward strand.
CTGAGTCATTGCTGAGTTCCAAAGGAAGTCTTTGAATTTCAGTTCCAGTGCTTAATTTTCAAAGTTGTGTAAGGTCAAATAATCTTTAATACGCCACTACTCTGCCTCTCTTAATGCTGTACAACTAATAATGTGAAATTAAATTGATTAGAGAGTGTCATTACCTCAGAAAAGGGTTACTACCTTGCCTTTTCTGTTATGATGTAATTATGGGTATTCTGATTTATTTTGGCTAATGTTTGGGTTTTTGACAGTCATGTTTAATTTTAGTTTAAAAAAAAATGGTAACTTTTATTGCAAAATCATCTACCAATAGTTTAAGTTGCTTACTTGTGAAGGAATTTTGTTTATTCACTTGAGATTGTTGATATCTGCATGGTGGACGTGATCAAATTTGATCATTGTTGGACTTCTGGGTTCAAGATCCAAATCTAGATCTGAATGTTCAGGTAGTCTTGATGTTCAGGTTGAAAGGTAAGAAAGGGTAAATGTGACAGTGTCCAGTATTGACAACACTATGCATTCTAACGTTATGAGTCAGGCTCCTCCCATATTTCGTACTTGGCTTAAGCTAATGAGACTTAGAAAAATATTAAGTTGTCTGCTGTTGTTTCCCTGCTCAGTTGTGAACCTCTAGGACTATGCTTAGATTTTATTTTCTTTTTTTTTTCCCTGCAACAGTAAAGTCATTTTTTTTCCCAAGGAAATCTATAATTCTCTCATGAGCTTTTGTCTCCAGGTGCTCCCAAAATATTGCCAATTATCGAGAAACTGGAAGTAAAATGTTACTAGGCCTCCTGATTTCTAAGTTAGAACAATAGACCTGTTAAAATATTTATAGTTCCTGTGGGAGTAGTTGATGTAGCCATAGTAGCCTGTGGGAATTGGGTATGAGGGTCTCATTCAGATTCTTTTATTTCATACATTCGTTTTTGCTCTTTGAGTAAGCAGTGGTTGTTGCAAAATGGGGAGAGTGGATTAGGTCTGATGCCTCTGGATAGAATTGTCTTAATTTGTGTTTTTGGGCAATATAGAACACATCGTTTCTCTATTTAGTGTAATGTGCATGTGATGGTCTGGTGACCGTTGTCTTGATGCAGAAGCAAATTGTTGGAATCCTGGTTTTCAGGGCTCATTTACATTGGGAATATTTTGCAGTTATAGAAGTATTCTAAAACTTGGTGAAGACTTCCCTAAACTGCTTATGTTTACATTATGATTTTTACTCCAAATACACAGATGTAATTGATTTTCTCAAGAATTATCTAAAATCAAGCAAGGTCCAATCAGATCGTAAATAGCTCTACCTGAACCAATTCTAACTTCTGTGAAACCACACTTCCAAACCAAAGTGAGTCCGTTTTTTTCTATTCTAACTGCAAGAGAATATGTCCTTGCAGGAGGGGACTCTGTTTTTTGGTTTATCAGTAGTACATTTGGAGTCTTTTTTTTTAACATGTGTTTTATTGCAGAGTACTTTGCTAATTCTTCAGTCTTTTTTTTCCAAGCTAGACAAACCTCTGTAATCAATCTCAGACCTAGGGTTCTGCTTACCTGCTGTTGCCCAAACCCATAGACTCTGTTTGCCCTGAAGCTTTTTCGTCTTCTTTTGGCAGCGGCTCTCATTCCAATACAAAATATCCTTGGAAATTCAATACCTTGTTTTTCTATTATTTAAATTATGGCTCACATTGTAGTTCAATGAATTTAATTAAAGCATTTCCTTACACACATGGTGTCCATGTGGACAGGGAATAAAAACTTTTAATCTTAAAACTAGGCATATGTAATAATTACAACAGAAGATTGTTCCTTATTACATTCTTCAGGTAAGATTAATGTTTATATTGCCTGGAGGAAGACATAATCGCATGAACTGGCTTTAAACACTTAGGTAGCAAATAATGAACAACCATATTGTGAGGAAATTATGACCTAGTTTGAAAGTTTAGGAGTAAGAAAACATGGAGATAACCAAATGTCTTGACTATTGTATAGAAACACTGTTGAGCAGAATCAAAATGTGGGATGTAGGCAATCTCTTCCAGAAACAATGGTGATGGGTGCTATTCTTCAGGTGAAGATCACCATCGCTATACCTGTTGGCTAGGATGCATGTATAACCTGCTTCAGTGAAGTGAGTCAGGTTGGTTTAAATGTGGCAATAGCCCTCCTTTGGTAATGAGAGGCTCCTTTGAACTGTGGTGGGTTAGGGAGTGGTGTTAGCAAAGGTGGAGGGAGCTCTCCTGCATGGATAGAGTTGGACTTAAGAGTCAGTTCACAGCTTTTGACTACCTGCCCCTAGTCACATTATTTTATAAAATAAGATGTGAACACGTAGTTATAAAGAACCTTGCAAAGAAGTAGGATGCAGCGTGAATGGTAGACAACTGTGAAACCAGACTGGCCTGAGTTGATTCCCTGCACTAGCAGTGCTTGTGCTGTTGCTGTGTCTTCCCTGAGCTTGTGTTGGCTCCCCACAGAGGTCTCTGACAGTGTCTCCAGGACTGGGCTGCTAACCTAGTTAGGAAACAACAACCTTCATGGGATGTTTTTGATCTAATCTATTTTCCCATACTTCTTATGGGAATTTCTGTGTTGTTCTCTCTTGCTACAACATCTTGATCTTGTTTAGGTGTCTCTAGCAATCTAGTTTTCGCTGCCAGCTCTTCTCCAACTACTAACACAGCTGCAACACTTCGGTGTTGTTTTTCTGTTCAAAATCCAGCTAAAATGGATAGATTCCTTTCAATCTTGGGTCTTTGGATCAAGTCCTTCAGAGACTGAAAACTCCTGCCTTGGATGGGAGGCTTGGGGTCAGTAGCAGGTGGGTACTCTTGTGGTCATGATGTCATGCTGTCTGGAGGTCAGGTCCTCGTGGGTGAGGGTGGGCCAGGACTGTAGCCTACCCTTGTGGATCTAGAGTTCCACCAGCAGGGTTAGGTTGTTATATAGGCTAGGCAAGGGGAAGTATATTTGCAAGTAAAACAAGCAAGTGCTGATTTTATAGATTTAGGGTTGAAGAAGCTGAAAATATTTTGGTGATGCTGTAAAGGGAAATTCTAAGGCTATAATCCACAAATAGTTGGCTTTCAGTAGTGCTCTTTCTTACGGGGCAACTCATCTTGTTTCCAAATGAATACGTGCATTATCAGTGTGGATGAGACTAGCGGTCTGTCTAGTCTGCTAGCATCTCTTCAAATGGCCAGCATTTTATTCCTCAAGAGAAAACTGCAACCAAAAGTTGTGGAATAACTCATTAGGATTGAACAGTGACTGCTGTAAGTCAAATCTCCTTTTCCCATCTTTGAATGCTGCTTTGTGTTGCTGCTGCCATCTGAAATAGCAGAAGCTGCTCTTCGAGGAATGCTTGACTATCTGAGATATCTGAATCCTCCTCCAGACAGAAGCTAACCCTGTGACTCTATAGTGGAGTCTGCCCTTCTGTCAAGCTTGGGGTGTTTAACTTTCTTCTTTTGTTCCCCATTCTGTGTGCTCTCTTAGAGAAATTACTAAGCAAAGGCAAAACAAGCCACCACATGTTTAAGATAACACAAGTAAACAGTTATAACAAATTCAGTAGGAAAGTTGCAATTACGTTCAATATACAGTCAAGCATTCAGAAGACAGAAAACTTGAAAATTAATGTGAAGTATGCTAATTCAATTCTGTTTATGCCCTCTGAGCCACGTACTGGACTTTCTTTGCATTTTTATGGCATCACAAAGCAATTTTCTCAATCTGCTTAATATAAGTGATTGTATTTCACTGTGATCGTGATACTATATGGAGCTGACATGGCAATTTAGCATTTTAGTGAGATGACTAACTCCAAATGTAAATAAACCCTTACAGTAAATTGCACTTCTGTAGATTCTTCCTTTCCTTCATTCATAACTCCAGTTGTGAATATGGAGATTATTTGCTGCTTTACTTTGAAAAGTAAAAATTAGTTTACATAAGTTAGAGAGTAGTTCAGCAGTTTTCCTTGGGCAGGTTTTATTAGATGAAAGCAAATACTTTCATATTTGAAATTCTCTGTAGTCACGTGCAATCTTGATGTAGTAATTTTATATTAGTTACCCTTTCCTGAATGCAGAATAATGAGAGGAACATTCAATGCACAGATTGTGTGTTACTAGGAAAGATCATCCTTGAACAAAAAAGGAGAAATGTGTTGGACAGTAAATACTACTTAAGCACTTTAAAGGCAGAGTTATTCAACCCAGCGGAGTTGCCTCCACTTGACATCTTTCGATACTAATGAGTTACTACATTGTTGTAGTCGTATGTCCCAAGGAAAAATAACGAGAAATTATTCATGTACACAACTGCAGGGCAACTGAATGGAGACCAAGGCATTTTAGGTGCAAGAGTTACAATGATTTAATTTTTTTTTGCTGAAGTAGCCCAAAAAGGAAGCTTCTTTAAGCTGCCTACAATCAATGATAATCAATAGCTTGTTTTCCTAAAATATCTATTTTTGTACCTACAATGATTTAAAAGTATATGTTAACATAGTAACTGCTTCCTCAGCTACCAAAGTACTTTAATCTCTGCTTGAAGTATAGTGCCAACTGGACCATTTTTTTTTTCTTTCCTCTGCCTTTCTGTGATATCAGTGTGAATAAATGTATTATAAGCTGCATGGGGTACAAACAGATCCCAGTTGCCTCTGGCAAGAATTTTGGGGAAGCAGAAGTTGGGAGAACTTGTTCTACTTAAGTGTTAAACTTCTGAAAATTGAGTTTCTGAATGCTGTGGACATTTAAAAAAATAAATTGCGGAGTGTATAAAAAGGAGCCTCTTCACTCAGAGGAGGATGTTGTCCTAGGCAATGAAAACATGTACAGCATGATCTATTTATAACTCAGAAAACATATGTAGTAGCAGTGTCTTTGGACACATTACTCTGCAAATATGATGAAAGTAGTTACTAAGCTGTTCTGTTCTGGAAGTGCAAAAAAGACTATATGGACTGTGCAACCTCCTCCCAAGCTTCTGTATTTCAACAAGACTGAAAGGATGTATTGCATGTGTCAATTGCATGAGCCTTTATTCAGAATCCGCTCTGTTATGGAAATCTTTCTTTTGGCTTCAATATGTACTGGATGGGGGCTTTTGGCGGTATCTCAGGCAGTATCAGTACAAGCAGTGTGTAGAGGAAATGCAAGTCATGTCTTGAACCATTGATTGAACACCTGGTGGGAATGCAGGGCCAACCCAGGGGAGCTCAGATGCATACGATCTTGTTGGAGATCCCTGTGTACCTGAAGCCTTCCAAGGGTAAGCAGATCCTTTCATTTGTTTCTGTGCCCATGACTGCCACATTTGAGCATATCCTCACTTGCTGCAGCCTAGGACTTTGGTACTCTGCAGTCATTGCTGCACTTTCCATCACGTTACAGCATTACACAGTGTCTTCTATTCAGTCCATGTGCTGAATTAAATGACGTGAAGGTACAGTCATAGCTCTGGATGGCTGTAGGACTGTAGTCTACAAGTTTGGGATAGAGACAGCACAGTTCTTTGAGTATTTTCTTGCTGATTCTGTCAGGAGCCCAACTGTTTTCCTGATGAGCTGCTAGGATTAATTATCTTGGTCTTAATCTGCTTCAGGTGAGTGAGCTTTGGCCTCTTTCAGCTGGGGGTCAGAAGGGCTCCTGTAGTATACGCAACACTCTTCACTTACCTCCAGAATAGAACAGTTCTGTTGGAAGAAATCTTCAAAGATCATTGATTTGAACTTCCTGACATCTTCAAGGCCAACCCAAAGTTAAAGCGTGTTACTGAGGGCACTGTCCAAGAGTCTCTTGAACATTACAGGCACAGGGCATCACCGACCTCTCTAGGTAAGCTGTTCCTAATGTCTAGCCTGACCTTTCTCTGGTGCAACTTTGTGATATTTCCATGTGTCTTGCCATTGGTTCCCAGCAGCAGAGCCTAGCACCTCCTTCTTGATTCCCCTTGTCAGGGAGCAATGAGGTCACCCCTCAGCCTCCTCCAGGCTGGCCAACTTGGAGTCCTCATCTCTCCGCATAGGACATGCCTTCCAGCACAGTTACCAGCTTTATTGCCTCCTCTGGATGCTTTCAAGGACCTTTAATGTGTAGCTGTGTCGCACTAACAGTTCAAGGCTTATTGGCAGAGGGTATCTTCTGCCATCATCACCTTCTGTGCTTGGACTCCTGATGCAATAAGTCTGTCAGCCTGATGGACTTGGAGTAAAATGTGTGTGTGAAAACTATCACTAGTGCACAGTTGACTCATTTTAAGGGAAAACAGATCATGGGAAGAGCAATCTCCCAGTCCTCTTATCAGGCCCAAGCCTTTCTTTCCTTATGTCTCTGAAGTAATGCACAACTCTGGTTGAAAATTAAAAATGATCCTATGAGTTATTTATTAGGATACAACATGCCAAAACTGCCATTTATTTCTTCATCTACACAAGGTCAGTGAATTGTATAATCAGTGCTTTCTCCAAGTTGTGGGCGTATGGCAAGAAACAAAGAAGTGTGCTTGGAATTTTTTTAAACTGAAATAATAATAAAACAACAACAAAGCACTAACCCTGCCTGTGAATCCCACTTGTTTCTGTACAGCCTGTGATCCTCAGTGACAAATGTGTACAATGACAGATCAGTGCTATGGGCTCTTTGCCCGAAGACAGAGTAATGCCACTGATTCCTGTGACATTGTACAGCAGAACTGCCACTATGTAGATGGCCACTAAAAGTAAATATTCTGTTGCTTCTATTTGAGGTTCTTTAGGTGGGGAGATGCTCAGGATCCCTCTGAGGATATTGCTCATGTCATGCCTCGTGTTCAGGCAGCTGTTCTACTTTGAGGAGTGATTCTATGGAAATATTTAAATCTTCAAAATGGTAACATTTTTTTTTTTAATGTTGATTTTAAGTGTAGAAATGAAATTGAAGGGTATATGACAAAGGGGTATTTGAAGGGTATATGACAAATTTAATCTGGAAAGCAAATGTTACGTGCTTTTTTTTTTTGTTGTTGTTGAGCTGCAGCAGTAAGAATTCTACAACATGTCTTTTTCTTAGCATGTTTTGTATGATTCACGCTTTTTTTCTTCCTGTTGTCCCTGGCTGGCTACAGTAAGCAGTGTGGGCATTGCCTGAAGTCATCTGTCCTGGAAATCAGCCTCTGTGACCTGCTAACTTTTCATAAATATGTGATTCATTCTTTTCTAACTCCATCCATTGCCTTTGAATAACAATTGACACTTCAAATAATTTGTTTCTAGCTTTGTACTGATTCCACCCCCTCCCCCCCATTACAAAAAAGTGATTTCAGTGCTGAAGAGAAGTAATAAATACAGTAGTCAAGGTCTGGATAAATCCAGTTTTTAGATTTGATTATATAGAATTAACTCTGCATTTTTCTTCATTTCAAAGTTTATTTTAGTTTGAGAACTGTAAGCCATTATCTCTTTGTAACAGTTTTTACATCTCCACTGAGATTTCTAGTCTTCAGTGTTTGTTTGCCACTTTTAGAATCAAAACTAATATGTTACAGAGGAAGAGCTTGCATTTATTAAGGGTTTATTTTTAGAATTAAGTTTATTGAAAGAAACTTCTGTCAGTGCCGGTGCTATGCATTTTTAATCCCTTTCTCATATGGAGCCTTTCCATCTTTCTTTGCTCCTTTGTTTGAAGACACTGTCCTAGCAATAGAGGTTACTGTATTATTATGAAGAGATTAATAGAAAAACTTTGAGGATTTTACCTTGTTATAGGCTTGCTGCACTGTACTAGTGAAGAGAGATGTTAAATTTGACATGTATTTAAGAAATACCTTACTTCAGTAGTACATTAGCCATCCAAATGGCTGCTACACGATTGGTTTGGTGTTTTGTAGGGTTAGTTGAGTCTAGTTGGAGATGTTCTCCATCAGACATCAGTGAGCTCTGGACAGAAGTAATGGTGATGGTGACTGGGTAATGAAGGTCATTTGACTTGAAAAAGTGTGTCTGAAGTCTGTGAAATATACATGGGTATTTTTTGTTGTTGTTGTTGGAGTTGCCTAGTAAGGCTATGAACAGTGGTGTCTCTTAAGACACCTTTGGGCACAAAATCCCTCCATTCCCAGGTGTAGCAAGTCAGGAAAGGAAAATAAGAGACCAGCATGGCTGAACGGGGATCCAGTGGTCAAACTGGAGAGCAAGAAGAGAATGCACAGGCAGTGGAAGCGGAGACAGGTACCCTGGAGGGAGCAGCATAGGAATGCTGCTAGGCTGTGTAGGGATGGGGTCAGGAAGACCAAGGCCCAGCTGGAACTGGACTTGGCAAGGAGTGCTAAGAATAAGAAAGGCTTCTACTCTGTGCTGGTGAGACCTCACCTGGAGTCCTGTGTTCAGATGTGAAGTCCTCAGTACAGGAGAGAGGTGGACCTGATGGAGCATGTCCAGAGGAGGGCCACAAAAACGATGGAGCACCTCCCCTCTGGAGACAGACTGAGAAAGCTGGTTCAGCCTGGGGGAGAAAGAGCTCCAGGGAGACCTGTGAGAGCAGCCTTTCAGTATCCGAAGGGGGAGTCTGTTGTGGTAGGACAAGGGAAAATGGTTTCAAGTTAAGAGGTGAGGTTTAGATTGGATATAAAGGAGTAGTTTTTAGGAATAAGGGTGGTGAGGCACTGGAACAAGTTACTCAGAGAGGTGGTGGGTGCCCCGTCCCTGGAGACACTCAAGGTGAGGCTGGGCAGGGCTCTGAGCAACCTGATCTACCTGTGGGTGTCCTTGTTTACTGCAGGGGGATTGGACTAGATGACTTCCAACTCAAAGAATTTTATGATCTTTGAAGGTGACCCTGTGGAATTCACTTGGTATTTTGTGACTGCTGTATCCTTAGGAGAACAAACATACTTGGAACTCTCCAGTACTTGGAATATGAACCAGAAGTTTCTTTTTAATCCTGGAATTGATCTATTGCAGCAACTTGCCATGTACCCATGGTAAGATTTGACCTGTGTTTTGTATTTGTATTGAGTAGTAGTAACTGACCAAGCTGGTGACACCTGTAAATTTTCTGTATATAATCCCTGTCTCTGAGGGGGATAGATGGTGGGGATTCCCAGGCGAGGCTGGTGTAACCCAACTCTGGTTGTCTTGCTGGTGATTTGCATAAAGGAATCATTTCACCTTTCTGGAAGGGAACTTCACTTCTGAAAATAATTTTTGAAATGCTTTCATTTTGAAAGCTTTTGAGAACTTGCAGGGAGAAGATAATGTCATTGCTAAGTGAACTTTCCCAGCTTGGGTAACGACTAAAACTGGTTCAGCTGTCTCAAACTGCATGAAAAGCAGAATAATAATTGCCAGTATTTTTCCAAAGCCAGTACTTGAAAGCTGGCTTCATGTCCAGAGGTGTCAAATGACTCCTGATCCAAGATTTTTCAGTGTTCAGACACTGGTCTTACAGGTGCATACCACATTCTTGAAGATTCTAGTGGTTGTTCCTATATTTTGTTGCATTCTTCCTAGGGTGGCTGAATTATTAATGAAGCATGTGATTTCCTATAGGTGTTATAGTTACATCAAGAGCTTTTATGTTATGTGTAACTCCGACTGGTTTCCAATCACCTTGATAGCACTAGATGATTTAAGTCATGTCACTGATATGAATGTGATTTATTTGCGGACTGAGGTAAGCATGAGATCTGGTATCAGAAATCTGACTGTTTCAGTAGTGGTGAGAAATAGAAAGAAATGCTGCCACTTTCTCATTAATGCAATTACCATGTGCCATTAAACATGTGCTGATAAATTTGAGAGACTTATATTATTCATTAGGCATATGCATTCATTAGTGCAGTCATCATAAAATAAACAGGGGAGCGTTCAGTACGGGGAAAATTTCAGAGAACAAGAGCTCACATTATACAAAGCTATGATGATAAATGTCTCCTGTGGCATAATTCTAACTATTACCATCTGTAATTCCTTGTTGCTATAGCAACTTAAAGTAAATATTAAAAATAGTCTGAAACCATGAAAAGCACAGCAGGGAGCGTCTGTCCTGAAAGAAAACAAGCCCTCAACGTGACCAAGCAATGGCAGGAAGAAGGACTGATGAGAACTTCAGGAATTTTAGTCCAGAATTTTCAATCTGCAGAGATGGGTGGGAGAAGGATCTCCAAATACTCTTCATAAGCAGCTTTAGCTGTGCTACCAAAACGTTATCCTATGCTCAGTGTTGTCATCTTTTTTCAACATTAAGTTTGAGAAGTAATTGCACTTTAACTGGTAGGAGATTTGTGTGTATAACTATAAAGAATTTTTTACATTTTTGACAGATGCTTTTGATTGTTTTCGTTTTTGTTGAGCTAGGGAGGAATAAGAGCCTTTGTGATGCAGTTCTTAAGTTTTAAGCATTGCAGTGGTGGTCAAACGTTACTGTTCAAATAGTATTACGGGTGAGTGTTTAGACCAAGGAGAAGGCTTAAAAGGAGGCTGCACTTTCATGTCAGGTCAGCACAGGAGCTGCTTCCAGTGTCTTGCTGGAAATTGCAAGAACCGAGAGCAATGCAGCAGGAAAAAGTCACTGCGGAAAGAATGAAAGAGGATGATGTGATGGAAGGGACGCAAAGAACTGCTTAAGTTATTAAGTGTTGGAAAATGGCTGAATGCTTGAAAAACCCAAGAACTTCGCTCTTTTGTGCTTAAGTTGACTAGGGAAACCCTACCTCTGAGTGCAGAAAAAGCTTTGCATGGAAAGAGAAGCCCTGCTGAAAGGGACTGATAACTGAGCTGTTCTGGGTATCTTTGCTTCAGTTTAACTGGGAAGAAGATTTGTTTCGCTTCTTTAGTGAGCATTTCTACTCCTCAGTGTTTATTAGCATTCCCTTTTGTTCAGTTGGCAGACACTTCAAGAGTGATTTATGATAGGAGATGAGAAAACAAGTTAAGATGTGATCCTAGGCAGTAGCAGGGAAACCTAGAGATAGTTGCTGCTGTATAACATTCTGCAAAGTTCTATACACAGTAAATGTACCATGGTGAATTTGGTGCATAAAATCTGTTTTGAGCTTGCAAACCAACACAGACCAGTATACAAAACAGCCTGGGAATCCAGGTGCCACCAGCACAAATCAGGGCTCTGTGGCTGCACTTAAGGTGAGTGAAACCAGAGGAACAGAAGTCAGAAGTTTTGGCCGTATTGCCACTGATCTGATAGGCAGGTATTTATCTCCAGTCTTGTTTTTTGCTCTAAGACAGCGATAACGAATGTGAATTCTAAAAGGCAGCGAAATAAAGATGCTTGGATTTTTAGGTAGGCTCTGACCCATCAGAATTTTAACTTTTAGAGAAGTCCTCTGAGCTCCAGTTATAGTTACTGTATTGCTGAGTTTTCCTAGGCATGTCTCCCTTCTCTTTAATTTTCTGCCTTCTGAAACCCAGTGTAATCTGAGAGTTCTCTATATTTGGCTAAATTTTCTGACTCTTGCTGCCCTTGGCCTGCTGTATATCTGGAAGTTGTGGACACTTCTATGGCACAAAACCAGGCTGACTGCACAGCTCCTGTGTGATGAGTCAGCGACTCTGAAAATACTATGTGTTATTGGCTATGCTCAAGGTGGCTGTTGTGTATGCTACAAACCTGAGACATCTTAAACATCAGATTTACCCCCCAAACCACCCATATGAGTCACTTGGTAAGTCCAAGGCTTATCATTTGGCTATGTATTTCTTCTGCTCAACTAATCATGAGAAATGTGGCATCATATATGGTACTGTGCTATGATCTGGGAAGTCTCATCCAGTCTTCTGGGATTTGGAGAACTGTACCACTCTCTTCTCACTAATACAGCTTTTCTCAGGCTTGCTGCCCTAGTCCAGAGTAAAGGGGGGAATGCTCCTAGGATTCTTTTTTTTCTGAGGCCTTTATCTTGTTTCTGGTTGACTCTCTCACCAGCCTCACATAGAGAGATCCCCAAATGCCATCTGACCCTACTTCAGCCAATAAAATAACTTATCCAAAGCTTCAGCCACTTCACCTGGGTCACAAGGACTCCTTGTGCAGAAAGGCATCTTCATAGCAGTTAAAAGAATACTGTGCAGCATTGTGAGCCTCACTCCTGCAGTCTTTCTCATCTCCACCATTCAGCCTGTTTAATTTGTGGGGAATCTGTGCTCACACTGAAGTGCTTTCTGGCATGTTGCAGAATGGAAGGGTTTTCCAGGAGTTCTGGGAACAGGCCAACTGCTTGGAAGTCCTGATGGAAATGCTTCTTGGAAGGTGCATAGAAAATAATAAAACTTTCATGTATCTGTTTTAAATAGGCCATTATTCAATAGTATATCTAGTTGGATGTGTTGGAGATGCATACATAAGCCTGCTTGCTTTGACTGTGCTCGCTGTGTGCATTAGCACAAACTGAGTTCTTGGCTGTCTCCTATGAAGATAAAATTTACAGCCTAGATGGACACTTCAAGAAGACAGAAGATCCCATAGCAGCCCGAGATGGAAGAGTTCACCTGGGGAAGTTTATCTCTTTTTCATGATGGTGATGACATAATTTTTACTTCAAGGAATAGGTCTTACACTGATGTATTTTAAGCTTTTATGCCAATATCTTTATGTATTACATTAGACAGTCCCTGCTGTAAAGGTTTCATATATCAAGTAGTCAAGATATCTGATCTCTCTGCTTCCCAAAAATTCCAGTGTTGTCAAATGAATGCAGGAAGCTGATGGAAAGCTAAGCAATGTGCAGAAGACTTGACGTAACTTCATCAGGATTTACTAACATTGGTATGTAGCTAGTTGACTTTTTTTTGGCTCGAAATAGCATCATAACTGAGATCAGCAGTCAGCAACACATTATGCATCTAGAGAATTCAAATTATTGTTTTATGGGGAAAGAGGTGGACATGCAGTTAGGTGTTTCCATCTGTGCAATCGTCTATATGAGTATGGTGGTAAACATATAGCGTTAAACATGTTTATTGCAGATGTGGGAGGTGAGTTAAAGTAAATCTTATTGTGTTTACAGTTCTGTTGTAAAATTTTAGTTCTTTGGAAACTTTGCAGAAGTTTACAGAAGTTCCAAATATCTGCTTCTTGGAGCTGTGCCTTGTTTTTATTGTAGCTGAGTACTTAGATGGTCCAGAAGTTGCCCAACTCCCTGTCTGCATAGGGGCCTAACATCAGTTAGCTCTGAACTGGTGCACTCCCCTTAATGAGAAGTCCTTACTGTGTCTTGTTACAGGTTAGGGTTTTACAACATACATGTTTTTGAGCAAACTTGAGCCCTGTTTTGCATGAATTGAAGTTCATTCTGGAGCCAATTTAAACCTTCTTGCAGTTCAAATGCCATACTACATAGAATATATGGTTTTGTGTGTACTTGAAAAACTCAAACAAAACTTAATTTTTCTTACTGAATTTGGTTTTGCAGTTACAAGCTCTATGATGCTGTCTTTCCTCTGTGCTATTATTATTAAATTGAAACTGAAAGATGTAAATAGCTACTTCCAAGTTCCAAAAGGCATTTCCTTCCTTATTACATCCCCTTAACTTTCCATCTTGTACAGACTGCTATAGTTTCCATGCTCACTGTTCAAGATCCCATGAATCTGGAGAGCTCATGGCGACTATCATTTTATTCTGCTGAGTACTTTAAAAGTTGTAATGAGACTGTGGTAAAGTTAATAGGGCCTCCTGGTTATTCTCACAGTACTTGTAAAATTACTTGGTGTCATGACTTCATATCCAGATGACTGTATAAAATTAGGAATACTCTTAACGCCTATTCTTGGAGATGTATATGTTTTAATTCATTGGTGCTGTGAAAATACAATCATTTTATCAGAGAGATAACCCAGAGCTTTTTCAAATGCTGATGAATACCATGCCAAGTCTTTTGTGTTCAGTAACAAAGGTCAAGGCATAATGCACTGGACACATGGGAAAAGATCATTTTTTGCTTGTAGATGATTGATGTACCAAGTCTTCATTCTTTTTCCAGTATTCTTGAGGTAGAAAAAAACCCCAAGCATTGCAAGACTTAAATAATTTGAATCACTCAACCTATTTAGGATTTATTTTATCAATTAAAGTTCATGAAAATTACACATTACATCTCTTACAGGATATTAAGGGCCTTGTGGAATAAAGTTGTACTCAGAAAATGCTGACCACCTTAACTGTTAGCTTCTGATCTGTAATAATTTGATCTGTAATAATTAGTGCTATATATAAGTAGCTTTTCTGTTGCACTGTATTTTTTATTAATCAAGAGGGAAGGGAGGAAACAAAATACTAGTGTGGCTTTCATCAAAAATGGTTTTGTTTTTACAGATATTTACTGCTTGCAGAACTAGATAATGTTATACTGTCTTACCAGACAGATAACTTCAGATAACTTTTTCTGGTCTAAAATTATAGGTGAAACATACTCCAATTGTTCGTGTACCACAGAACTGAAGGATGTGACCATAATCAGTGTTCTTGTACTAGCTTCCAGTATTTCTTTCCTGTAAGGCATGGGTGACCAACATTTTGATTTGCCTGGGCCACGCTGAGTGAAGAGGATTTGTCTTGAATTGTGTATATGTAGGCTGCTCTGAAAATAATCTTTTTTTTTCCATGGAAACTACATCAGATACAGCGAGCACAGTAACTGTTTGATAAAGCAAATTCTTGACCACAAAAAACATTTTTTTTCAACATAGTCACTAACCAAATGCCTCTAATATTTGATGATGAAACTCATTTTTAGTGTGAGCAGGAGGAATCTGGGTTTCTTGAATGGAAATTTTGTACCTGTTTATATTCTTTCATATTATGCAGGGTTGCCATACTGACCCAGAAGAAGCCAGTACACTGTCCATCTCTGGGCAGCATTAGCTTCTTTGGGAAAGTGGTATGTGCTTAGGCCCTAATAGCAGCTGTAGAGGTGCTTGGCACCTTGACGGTTTAGCAAAGACCAGGATTTAGTTTTCATGAAAAATAACTCTATAGTAAATGGGTTAGGCTTAACATTTCCGCAGATTAATTGGAAAGTGAATGAACTCTTAGAAGTAAGTTTTTTAGATGTTAGGAACTTGCAGTTATAACTGAGACCAAGTACTATTGCAACAGGTTGTAACAGTTCTCTGATAAAAAGTATTGGTTGTATTTCACAATAATATTTGGTTGATGTTGATGGTACCAAAGAATTACTGTGCAAAAATCCTTAACAATTCCTTAACAAGGCGAAGAATGAATAGTATCTATAATGTCAGACTTTTCTTCTTTATCTGAAATTCTAGATAATGTTCTTAATCATAATGTTCTATTCTGAGGTAGGAAAATATGTAGCTTTTGGCCCTGAAATGCAGGCTGTAGGAAAACTATTTCACAAGCTCCAGATTCATGCTAATTGTTAACTTGGCAACCTGGTGATTATCAACACCATGAGAAAAGTGGCAAGGTGATCTCTTCCACCTATGTATCTGTTTAAGCTCTTAAGATATCTGAAGTTTCTTCCTGAAAAGAACTCCTTTTACTATTTTGCAATAAACTGTTAAGGGTACGTGAGAAGATGCAGAGTATTTAACTGACGATGTGTTGTGCCCATAAGTTGTATTCTATACTGAATTATACAGCAATACTTTGATATACAGTGTACAGTAATCTGGAACTCAAGGCTAACATTTGGTCTTAGAAGATTTAATTGAGTGGATTGTAGTGTTGGTAGGAAAACTAACTCTATAATTTAGATAGAGATCTGATGTCCCCTTCAGTATTTGAGTATTTAAAAACACGATTTAAGGAGAAACCCATTTTTAATATTCACACTTATTTATCATTTTAACTGACATACTTGAAGCCCAGTACAATCATAGGTTAAACAAAAGGAAAGCAGGATATTAAAAGATCTGATAGGCGGCATCCAAGTTTTGCGTGCGTCTTTCTTTACAGGCTTTCATGGAATGTGGCCCACTGTAGAAATAGTTCTTGAATTCTCTTCACTGGAAACACTGACAAAAATTAATATGCTCCTAAAGTGAAACAGACTTGGAAACAAAACAAAACTCAGCCTCTTATAATTGTCCAAGCAAAAGGAAGTGCAGAAGCTAAACAAATACTAGAATGTAAGAGAATATTTATGCTTTTTTTAATACCTCAAAGCATGAATAACAGAGATGAGGTAATAGTGGTGTGCAGATTTATTCAGAAGTCCAATGAGACCAGGTTACTGCTGTGAGCAGCAGGAATATAAGGTCTTTAGGACTTGAATCCCAATAGAATAATGTTGTAGGGTACACTTCTTGTGGGATGGAGTCACTTTAAAATGGATGTAATTTAAGGCCCCTGTATAGGTTTGTTAATACTCCTTTAAACATTTGCTAGCTGGTCTTTTAACTTGTGCTTTGTGCCGCATTCTACAGTGGGAGAATAAAGAAACTGGGAGGTTGAGTATCTCTTGTTGAAGCAGCAGCATTAAACAAAACAGAAGTGTAAAAGTGCACTGTGAGATAGTTTTTTGGAAGCTGAGCATATTCACCTTTCATCAGGATTCAAATTCATTTGGAATTGTTTCCACTGGAAGTGTACAGTGACATGACTTTGTAGTAACCTGGCTTTTTTTTTTTTTATAGCGTCATGTGAATGGCAATTGTCAGGCTACAAAAACAAGACCTTGGAAGTTGTCCTGGAAAACATCATGAAAGATGTTGCCTTTCTGTATTCATTAACTGCAGTGATTCCATTGATATTGAATCCCTGCTTGCAAGCTGACTTTTGTCACTTTCTTTTAGCTTAATTTTTTATTTTTGGTAAAATATCATTGTGGGGAATGTTCACTCTTCAAGCTGAGAATAGTTTTGCTGCTGACTTAGTGGTGCTGGTCAATATATGTTGAAACGTAATGGGCTTGATCCTTCAGGACAGTGGTCCTTTGTATGGGGAAAAAAAACCAACAACGAACAAACAACAAAAACCAACCAAAAATTAAAAAAAAACAACCCCTAAACATTTTTCCTATTGAAAAAATACTGTTTTGGTGGACTGTGATAAGTACCTAAAGACTATTTTTCTGTCCCAGGAGCAAAACAGCTTTGAGAAACTTGCTTTTCACAATGTGACGCTGGGTGTTTACAAAGATTATTACTTTTTAGAACTTGATTTTTGGGCTTTGTAGGTGAATCCAGTTTCTTTCTAGTGAAGGCCAGAAGACATTTGTTCTGAACTCTTATCCAGCTGTGGTTTGCAGTGAAAGGCACAGAGTCCTAAACTCTTTGAACAGGTGGAGGCCCCACAGGCACACAAGTCCTGGGTAAGTAATGAGCACTGAGAGCTCTCAGTGTGGAGTACTGTTGAAGCACTGGAAATAGTTTCTGGACAAACACCAAAAATCCTGAGGGTTTAAGTCAAGGAAAATCCCCCTTACCTTGCAAGTAGCTTGCAGGAATAAAATGTAAAATCAGATCTGTGTTAAATCACTCTACTTATTGCAGTACACTGTGGTTAGGAAGAGGAACATATTATCCATTCCTTCACTGTATACATTCCAGAAAAATGTTTGTTGAATTTATTTATAGGCACTTGAATTGTGCTCACCATTGCAGTATCATTTTATTGCTTTTAGGGCATTCGTGCCTTTAATGGGAAAGGACAGATGTTTTGCCTCAGTTTTGCAAGTGAGGGCACATCACTGAAATTCCAGTCAGACAAAAATGTTTTTCTAAAACAATTTATTTTTCTCTAAAGAATGCCCACTGTTCTGCAGCAGTTTTTGACAACTTTCTCAAATGAAATGAAGTAAATGGTGATAAATTTCTGCTATACGTAGATTTTTTTTCTCATTTGAAGCACTGTTTCTCTAGGCTTTTATTTATCCTGTGAAGGGCATATGTGATGGGGAGTTCATCTGGTTGGAAAATGTTAATTGCTGATGGCAGTGAAAATAATATTCAAGAAAATCCTTTTGATTTGTTAAATATAGGCAAAGAAGAGATTCTTAATAAATGGTCGACTGAAATAATGAAAATGACACACAAAAATTTTAAATATGACTTAATTGTAACCCTCTGCCCCTGAATTCCTAGGATTTCTTACCAGTTTTTTGTTAGCTGGGCTACTGGGTAGTACATCATAAGAAGCCTGTGTCTGCTGACAAACTTGGCCTCAAGAGTGAGATTGCCTCTGAAGACTTCTAGGACAATTGTTTCAATGTTTTCATGTTTTGGAAGGGGAGTATTTTTCAGATGAAATACTTCTTTTTTTGTGATTGTTCTGGTGCAAAAAGTTAGCAGTTCTCAATGGAAAACATGATTTTAATGGAAAAGTATTGCTGAAAGCCCATTCTTTCTTAATCATGTTTTCTAACTGGTTGTTGCGGTTTAACCCAGTAGGCAGCTAAGCACCGCACAGCCATTTGCTCACTTCCCCCTCCCAGTGGGACGGGGGAGAGAATGAGGCGGAGGGAGGGAGGAAATAAGACTTGTAAGTTGAGATAAAAATAATTTACTAAGACACAAAGAGAAGAGAGAAATAACAGTAATGATAATAAAATACATATTTACAAAGTAAACGATGCACAATGCAATTACTCACTGATGTTTATAGTTGCTAACAGTGTTGTACAGAGCAAAGGCTTTTCCCAGTGAAGGTCCCAAGGAGCTGGGTGGAGACAGAATCTGGACAGCTGACTGGAACTGGCTAAAGGGATATTCCATACCATATGTCATCATGTGGAAGGAGTTTTGAAGGGAGTGGGAGTTCTCTCCTGCTGCTTAGGGGGCTAGCAGGGCATTGGTCAGAGGGTGGTGAGCAGTTGTTTTCTGCATCACTTGTTATATACATTTATAGATATATATATATATGTATACTCATAACTATCATCCTTTTCTCTATCTTTGTAAATAGTTTTATTTCAGCCCATGAGTTCTACCTTTTTTTTCTTGTTCTTTTTCCTTTTTTTCCCTAATTCTCTACCTCATCCCACTAGGAAGGATGGAAGTGAGTGAACAACTGTGTGATGCTGAGCCACCTGACAGGTTAAACCACAACAATATTTCTAATTACATTCTCTATTTGCTAATCGTTTGGGCCAAAATTATATCTGGAATATGATTAAAAATGAGAACAGGAAAATCATTTAGAAAAAACATTGTAACGATCAAGTCTTTCATCTACATATATTAGTATGTCATGTGTGGTCTCTGATAATTTAAAGGTAAAAGCTTTAACTCTCATAAAGCATGTACAATGAGTGTGTCTTCTGGTATATGTTCTATAAAGTTTTTGCCAGTCTTGAAAATATTGCATCTTGCAAAAGAGCCTGAAGCTAGAAAGAATGTGCTAAGAAAATAATACAATGGAAATTCGGAGAGACTCGCAGGAAGAGAAGAAATCTGATCTTGGAGAGCTTTCTGGTAATCCAGTCTGAGAAGAAGTATGACTACTCAAAGCCATATTTTTTTAGAAATCCTAAAGTGAAATTCCAATTACCAAGAAAGAAAAGATAACTGATGGTGGAAGGAATGCTTTTTGGTCAGTGGGGGACAAAGCTTGCACTGGTTCTGCTGTGCTGTTGTGGGCACACTAGCTAGGGAAGAGAAGCTTCAAGACTGGTGGCCTTTCAAGAGCAAGGGATAGGATAGGAGAACTGATTGCCCTATTGAAAAGTAGTTGAAATGATGGATCTGCAGATGATGTTCTTCCTCCATAAGTTTACTTTAGGGTAGATTTTTCTTACCCTATTGTTTTGTTACCAATTTTGTAATAAGGATGTTAAATCTCACTCTGAGAATTAACTTGTCTTATTTTTATCCTTCCGTTACTATAAGAGGTTTTGGAAAAACCTGACTGGACATAAGAGACTACATTGTGGTGGGCAGACAGACTGTGGAGTCCTCAAAACTCAAATTCCCAGGTGTGAGGAAGAATTATTTCACAAATCTTAACCCTATGTCCTTTTGGATAGCAGATGCTGGTGGGAAGATTGCTTTCGACTGTTAAATAGACCTCAGCAGTATAAAATGCACACTATTGGTTCACACGAGAAATAAATTTTGTTAAACTCTAATGGAGATATGCCTGGAGATAGAAACAGAATGGTTATTGTGCTACCATTTAGCCAAGCTCTGGAATGACTTTTACAGATAAAATGAAAGATTTTTCTTCCACGTGCTTCTTTTGATGCTATACCAGGGATGAATGCCTTCTGAAGGTAGAAAGGTTTGTGTGTCTAGATATGATGAGGAATCTGTGCACCACTTAGTTATCAGTGAGTAGATTGTTTCTGTAACATCTCATAAGCCAACTCTTGTATAGCAGTGTTGTAAGTCAGAAGGCAAGTACCTTAGAATTAAAGTACAACCTCTTTGTAAAGTTGGTGACATTGGTTACAAAGCTTAGACTTTGCTGGATGTTACTGGTACTGATTCACTCCAGTCGGTTAGGTGAAGCTAGGAGTCTTAAATCTGATGTATTGACCATTGAATTTTAACTTCAATGGAATAGAAATTTCATACTGCTACATGATAAACTTTCTGTCATCCTAAGAATTGATTAGTTTCTGGCATACTAAATATCTCAGTATGTTGCTGGGGTCAGACCAAATAAGACCATTAGAGGTACAGTGCAGCAGAAGCAATCTGTTGGATGCATTGTAAAACTGAGCTTCATAGGTTCATAAATGTTGGAAAAGACCTCTCAGATCATCTAGTCCAGCCATCAGTTCATCACCACCACACCTACTAACTTAAGTTCCTAAACAGAATCATAGAACATGTGTATGTTGGTGCAGTAAGTTATAGTACATGCTTTCCTGTGAAGGCGACTACATCAATATCAAAATAAAGTGACAAAAGTTTGAAGGGAGCTCATGAAGTACAGAAATACCTCTCAAGAGCTTCTAACATTCTGCTCTGGCATAGCAGCATAATATCTGAAAGGGAGAAAATGCCAGCTCACTGGCTTATGGTCTACCTAGCTAAAATTATACTTGCATCTTGTGCTCTGTACACAGTTGTTTGATGCTGTCCTACTAGACCAATGCTTTTTCTCAGTCTTGTATCTGCTCCAGTAGTAACTGATGTTACTCTTATATATACTCCTTAAAACTCCCTCTAAGAAGTATTGTGTAATGTAAAATCAGTTTAGACTACGGGGTTATGTATGTTCTTACTTCAGCAGGTAACATCTTCTTCCTCACTGCAAAAACTTTAAGAGTTTATTACTTTTCAGATAGATTTGAACAGTGACTTTTGTTCCTTGTCCTCCAAATACATGGCCTCTGCTAAGAGGTAGCAGTGTGCCCCATTACGTACACTGTAGTTACATTTTGGTGATTATTTCCTTTTGGAGTGCTTGCAGAGACCTCAACCAAGGAAGTCAACTGTAACAGTCATGCCTAGCGGTTTTACCAGCTCATTTCACATAGGTCACCCAGTGACTTTCAAAGTACCCACTGCTTTGGAGTGATTCTGAACCATTTGCTTTAGATGGAAATATTTCATATCCTATTACTAATCCCCTGAGCCAGCTGGCCTCCCACCCCCATGGTCATTATTTTTTTAAGGAAAATCATTTAAGTGCAGAAACTCATCTTTGTTTCACTTAGGTCCCCAGCATTCTGTGCCATGTCAGAGAGCCTTTATGAAGTCTAGGGAGAAATGCAAAACTGGGAGACTGCAAAGCTGTGAAGGCTGCTTTTCTTTCTAAACTGCAGGAAAAAAAAAAAGTAATGTATGTAGAAAACATTTTAATGTTGCAAGCTAATTACAACATTCTCCATGCTGCTGGAGCTCTGTAGTTTGTCTTCAGGCTTGTTGGGCTTTTTGTCTTCAAATTTTTCTGGTTTTGCTTTTCACTTTTGTTAGAGTTGTGCTCTGCACATGCGTGTGTGTAAAGCAACATATTAGCTCCTTTGAATTTCATAGGCGTCATTGACAAAATGCTTGTGAAAGGATATGGATGTCAAATCTTTACAAAACATGGACTTCAGTAAGACTAACACTCAGAGTATTTTGGATGAAAATAAAATTGCTGAAGAAGGACTTAATGGTTGGGATAAGTTTCTGGTGCTCAAAAAGTTCTTGCTCTGTTCAGCAGTGTTCAGTGTTGCCCTACCAGTTGAGCTCAGTGTTACCACGTACTTGCCTTCGGTGATTTTACTTCAGAAGTTATGTATTTGTGGCAGTTGTGATCTGTTCAGAGATGAGCAGATTCCTGACAAATAACACATACATGTATACATTGTCTGACTGCTACTTCAGCCTTTTCTTCTAAATGAAGTTCATGAAGCTGGCACTTAGTTACTTCAGTATTTTGGGTAGCTACTTGGTACTTGGGTAGATCCTTGAAGATGCTAAGAGGAACTCCATAATTGTAGAACAATATTATGGGAACTTGACATACTCTCTGGAAAATGTGTCTGGAAAGCTGTGGGTTTCCTTTTTCCTCACATGCCTCTGTGTGAATCTGCTTTATTGCAATGCCAATAAATAATTTAAGCCATTTATATTAGACGCTTGTGATCCTATTCATTAGGCTACTTTTTCTTTCTGTTGTACTGGTAGAAGTTTGCTTTTTATGAGATTTCTATCGTTGGTTAGTGTTACTCTCAACTCTTAGTCTTCATTGAATGGATGCCTTCTGCCTTACCATTGCTCTTGTAACATCTGAGCTGTGTCATGGTCTGTAATGGAAGAGATGAGTGGTCTCATTGCCATGATACACAAGTTAGGAAAGTGGTAACTTGTTCCCTGTTTTATTAAAGACTTTAGGAGTCATCTTTAGGCTCTTTCCATACCTGAAGCTCTTTATTTGCAAAATGGTTATAGGATCTTGAACTTCTTGAGTGAGTAGGAAACCCTTCTGGAGAGGGATTTTGAAACTGTTCAAAAACCCACTTGCTTTTGAGAATCTCTTCTGGAAATCGTTATATCAGTGCAAAATAAAAATCACAGTACTATCATTAAAAAAAATCTTCTGGTATTTTGTGACTATTTTTGCACTTTTTGGTAATCTCTTAAATTGTGATGACAGTATCATCCACAGCATCAGGTTTTTTTGGTTGCTTTTGTAAAAGTACACGAAACAATTCTCCACTACCATCTTTCTTCAGCAGTGAATAAATGATGGCTTTATTCTGTTTCTTCACCTTGTCTAAAGTGTAAACATTGCTTACATATAAAGGAGTATCTAACTGTCCAATAAATGGTCTAATTTGTTATGACAGATCTTATATTTCTATCCAAACTGCTATTTTACTATTCCATTCCCCACCCCCACTTCATACACTCAGAGCAACGCATGCAGTTCTCATTTGTCTATATACATCTGTCAGGTTTGCTTCTACTACTATATTTGTCATAGTTGTCATCTTTGGAAACACTGGGACAAACTGTTCTGGGTCTGGAATGTGAGGAAAGGACCTTTATTTGCTCTTTTGAGTGAGAGACAAAGCATCAAAGTCGTGTTGTGACAATAAAAATGTGTTAGAATTCCTGGTGTCTAAATATAGCTTAAAAGCATATGCAAGATTTGTGGGGAGCTAATTAAAGACAGTTTGGTGGAAAGTGCTAAAAAGCTGCCAATTCTAACTAAAAGAAAGTTATCTCAGCAATGTTCTTTAGTACTCCCATTTACCCCATAACTGTTAATTACTGTAATTAGTGACTTATTTGTATTCGTAAAGACTTCCTCTAGAGCCTAACCTCTCTAAGCTTTGCATAAGTGGGTGGATGGTACTACTTCTCAAAGTTTCTCTCAAGGCCACAGGCTTACTGACCATCAAACAAGTCCATTGACATTTTCTTTCTGGTTGGGCAAGTTCTGAAAGATCATTGCTGTGCTATCCAGATTTGAAAAAGATTTTGTATTCTTAGAGAATCTTTTGTTCGTTATACCTCCTGGATGTGTTGAAGTGCAAATACATCCTCTTTCCTCCAGCTAAATATTGTCTGGAATAATTTTTTTGTTGTTTCTGTTAAGTGTTTAGACCTCTTATTCACTTCTTTTTAGTTGAGCAGGACAGTAGCTAAAATGTGATCAGACCTGTGACTTCAAACTATGTTGCAGTGCGTCTGGAATTGAAAGAGGGATGTGAAGGCAGTTGTCATCCCACAGACTGTTCCAAATATTGATGAACTGAAAGATTTTGATCTTTAATTAGCTTCTGTTGTGGGACCAATGTACAGAAAATTACAGTTGCCTTTGAGAGCAAAACCTCTTCTTTAAAGAGGATATTTCTAAGTTTCTTCTGAGTTTCATCTGAAATAATAAAAAATCAGAATACCTAAGGATATTGATTCTCTACTGAAGGCAATATGTGAATGAAAGAATAAATGAGGTGGGAAAGAAAAGTTGTATTTTCATATAGAGCTTCTCTGGTGACTACATCTGTTTTCCATGGGCATACCAGTCTCTTCTTACCCTTTGCACATTCAGATTTTTCTTGCATGTGATCAGAGTACGGACAAGCCACTTCCAGTTAGCTTTGTGAGGAGGCAGTGGGAAAAGCTTCAGCCTGACTTCTAGAAAGTGTGTAGTTCTGTCACTTGTCAGCAGCTTCCTTTCCTCTGATACCCTGCCCCTCCCAGTCCTAGAAAGCCTTTTCCTGAACACATGATAGTATCTGTTCTCTCTCAAGTAAATGTCAGAAGTCCTGAAAGGGAGATGATCCTGTCTGTTGCCCTGATGGTCTGTTGGGATAAATGCAGGGAGTTGCTCAGAAGTTACTGTGGCTTTGCTGATTTACATGCAACTAATCTGTTGAAATATTTTTCGTAGACTATTTCCACGTTGTGTCTGGGAAAGAGAATGATTAATGTCTTGTATTTCCTGCTGATATGTGCTGACTTGATCTCTACTGTTTGTTCTAGTTCTGCTAATCTACCCCCTGCAAGACTAAGCCATTGTAGTAATATCCTTTTCTTCTAAATATTTCTTAGTTATAATGATCACCCACAGCAAGGGCATCTTCATGAAGTATCTTATTCCCAAGTCTTTTTCTCCCAGAAGCTGCTATTTTTGTTGCTTATTTCCTTGTTTCCTCTTTTCCACTTCCTTTATGCTGTAAAACCCCACTTTGCGCTAATATCATGAAACAACTGAAAATGTGGCTGTCCTTGAAATCATCAGTGCCTGCCTCCTTCATCTGACTGATATACTTAAGTCTTTCAGAATGCTGAAGCAAATAGTGAATTTTTTGGTTGTTGTTTCACTTCTCTGGGTACCACAGCCATCACTGCCTAGACTGATATTCATCATGCTTAACTTGAGTACCCAAAGAAGTGAATAGGCTGACCTTTCTGTTCCTCTTTAGTCAGTAGATACTACTTCCATTGGAAATCTTTAGCTCAAAGTAGGCTGAATCATCCTCAGGAAGTGTTCATCTTTCTCTTAAATAAAAATATCTTGGACAGCTCTCATTCTGTGGGAGAGGGGAGAAAAGGGCACATGCCTGGGATTTCACAGGGTAGAAAAATCCTGTAAGAGCTGTGGCAACCAGAAATGAGTTAAAGGCTACAGGGTGGATCAGAATGCACAAAGTATTCTGCTTTCCAGTACTGAAGTACCAAGCTGAGGCACTTCATAACTTAAGGAAGGAGTTTATAAAGTTTCTCTGAATACAGGAATTCATACTGCTTTGCATGTACTCTTGCTTACAGTAAAGATAATTGCAGGGGAAAGTCACTCCAATTATATACTCTGTAGTTATAGCATGCTCTGGGTGCATAATACTTGGGTTTCCTCAGTCTCTGTGAGGCAGAAGCATTGCTGGCTCTCATGGCCACAGGGTGTTACTGTATTTGAACAGAGCATGCAGTGTGAATAATTGTGGGAAATTAGGAACAAAGAACATTTGAGCCTTCTGATAAGCAGTTCAGCTATGCACCAAAATGTAAACATTTGGCAAAACTGTCTGGCACACGTTTCATATTTCAGAAGCTGAGTTACGGTTTCTGAAAAGCTTAATGGCTTTGATGTTCTCCAGTTCCTCCAAGATCCTAAATGAATCTGAGGAATGAATTTTCTCTTCTAAGAACTTAGGAAGTATTTTTGGATTTTTACTTTCATCTTTACTAAAGCATAGTGCTGGGATGTGTGGAATAGAAGAAACTGAAATACACAGAGAGTACTCAGTTTAAGGTTTACTAAAAGCTCCCAAATTCTTTTCTGAAGATGGTTTCCATGCAAACAAATTGAAATTGAAGTAAATATTAACTGTCCGGGATCACTGATCCTTAATCAAGTAAAACCACATGTGAAACAATTTTG
Organism: Aquila spilogaster; assembly: GCA_024606505.1. NCBI lineage: Eukaryota > Metazoa > Chordata > Aves > Accipitriformes > Accipitridae > Aquila > Aquila spilogaster. Next base: position 30,630 of record JANHGO010000300.1, read on the forward strand.
CTGACTAAATTATGCGTGCATCATGTCCTTGCTGTACTTCTTCAGTAGAAATTGAGAAGTGTGTACTCAATGCTCATGTAAAAAAGCACAACAAACAGGTTATGAAATATCAGTTATTTTCTACATGAGAAAGCACTAACAGCTAAACAAAGTCTGACTCTACTGCTGAGCAATTAGGAAAGAGTATTTCCAGGAAAGAAGTGGCAAGTAAATGTGGGCAGCTTGTGCTCTACCAGCACAGGAGATCTGCTGTCTTGTACAGAGCAGTCAAACTCAATAACTTTGAGCTGGGCTCCTTTCTCAGTCTGTCAAACCTAACTTCAAGGAAGTTAGTTCCTGAAAAGAAGGAAGTTTTCATTGCTGTTGGCTAGTGCCAACTCTTTCTTTTACTGTATTTTTAAAGAAGAGGTCAGTTTGATTTTGCATCTGGAATACTGATAGATTTCCTGGATCTACAAAGTGCTTAAATCTATGAAGAATCAACCCAGACTAATTAAAATGCAGAAGGAGATATCCACAAATAAGTCCAGATATCTGAAATGCTTTTATTTAATAGTGGGTGTGTGTTTTGTCACAAATTTCCAGCATTGTGTACGGAGAAAATTCTGAAAAATAGCATGTAGATGTTCTTGTATGAGTTGTCACGTGAAATAACAATTAAAAAGTCCTTCTCTAAACTGCTCTTTTGTTTGGGAAGTATTTCTAAGCTGAACCCTTAATATTTAGCCAGTTTCGACTCATCAGCTTAGCAGCAGTGTCCTCTGGCCACAGCCCAGGCTTACTTTGTGGGCTTGGCTACAGGAGCAAATTCCAGAAAATTAGTTCAGCATGTCAGTTCACCATGGACTTCCAGACTTCAGGGGGAGGAATGAATGGAGGCACAGTTCTTGTTCAGGCCACATGGATTCAAAACTGCCCTCTGATTTACACATGCACTGCACTCAGGGGAGCTGCACAGGTGTATGTGAAGGCAGAAACAGGCACTTTTGTGTTTGTTTTAAAAGCAGTGCAGATCTGGGCTGTGCAGCCAAATCTGGGCTGCTCAGCCACATGCTTTATGTCCAACCAGTAGCTAACTTCATACCTGAGGCTAGATTACAGAATATGTTAGTTCAAAGCGCCTTTGTACTGTTGCCAAACAAGGAACTGGCTGGTTGCTTTTTCTCCAAATCAGAAATATATTGTAAAAAGAAACATAACAAGGAATTAGAGTTGCATGGTTTAAACATTAAACATTTAGCAGAAGGAAAAGGAAGAATCTCTGCAGTAGTGTTAGTTGTAAGCCAGGCTATTTCTGTTCCTGTTTTTTCCAGCTAGACACGCAGCTTACTACTTGCTCTTGATCAAGTCAGCAGTGACAATTTTTTTGTGTGATGGCAGGGACATGAAACCTTGAAGTGGGCTTGTATGAGTCAGTGCCGGTTTGTGACTGCAAACCCCACCAGTGCATCTGGTTTAGACTGAGGTTTCAACTGACCTGAAACAATCTCATAAAATTAGGGCATCTCTAGAGATAGTGTTACTCTAAGTGGCTGGACATAGTGGCCACAGCTTTTGTTTTCTTAAGGTGAAACGGACAGGAGGATGACGCTTGTAATATCTTAATGACCATGTGCCTAAAAAATGTGAGGGTCTGGAAGCTACAGAAACTATTTTTTCTCTTTTTAACTGGAGAGATGATTTGGAGGTATTGAAACACAGTTAAGTGTGTCTTCCTGCTAATGATGGTTGCATCTTGAGCCTATCCCTGCCTGCTTTTGCTTTGTGAGCCAGATAGCTGGGCTGACTTGGGCAACTAGTTTAATCGGAGCCGAGCTTAAATCAGGCTGGTTGGAACGCTGACTACTGTTCACACCCAAGAAAGGTCATAACTGAACTTCAGGACCTCCTGTGAGTTGATTTGTGCTAACATATATTAACACAATTTGTGGCACTGGCAGTTCTTTTAAGTATGTTGGGCTCTTATCTGTGAACGTCTGTCTGCCCTTGCCATAAGTTGTTTAACATGCTTCCAAGATGCGTACTTTGTAAATTGGTTTGAGAACCTTCAGCCCACAGACTGCCATTGTACCTCAAGCTGTTGTAAAGATAGTTTGAAATATGCAATACTATAGGTTGGCAGCCCGTAGCTGCAGCTAAAATGGTCTTGAAAGCTGGTCAAGAAGAGCAAGAACAAATAACTGTGTTTGGCAAACACTGTATTTGCAGATCTTGTTCCAGACTATGGGTTTGACAAACTCATAATTTAAGATTCCTGATTAACAGTCCAAGAAATAAAGCTTATGCTTTTATTCTCTCACCATTCTGCTCCACAACGCTTTATTTTTATTTGGAATAGATTTTTGACTCCTGAGGAGGAAAAAAGAAAAACTTCAGAAGAGTGATGACTTAAGCTTGTACAGTTGCTGTTGGATAGGGGCTAGAAGACTCCTGAGTGGGCAGTGTAAAGGCCTTCAGGAAGCCAGCAGGCAAGTGTTGTGCTGTGGAGCTGCCCAGGAGTGTGTATTCCTATTGAAGGTAAAAGTCCTCTTTCAAAACCTGGAGCTTCTCTGTGTAACAGCTCTACCACTATTTTCATGGAGCCTATACGTTTTCCTCTGATCAGGTAGCTACTTCTCATCACACAGCACAAGACAAATGCACCAGGTGGCCTGGGTGATTCCCCAGACTGAGCAGACCCAGGTTACTCAGCCTTTCCACATATGGGAGATGCCAGGCCTTAATAATCTTTGTGGCCCTCCACTGGACTCCTTTTAGGAGATTCCTGTCTTTTTTGATCTAGGAAGCCCAAAATTGGACAGTATTCCAGATGTGGCCTCACTAGGGCAGAGTAGGGCAGACTCTGCACCACTGATGACAACTTTCTGTGCTCAGTCAGCCAGTTCTCAATCCACTTCACTATCCACATGGATCTGTTTATTTCCCATGCTGCATTTATTGGTATATAGGCACTTTAGGGAAATGGGGTGAGGGTATCTCTAGAGGGATACAAGGATGCAAGAAGGCTTCAGCTGGGCTACTGGCAGTGTTATCTTCTCTGAGAAGTCCTCACAAGATACAGTTAGACAATTAAGAGGCTTTTCTCCACAGTTTTCTAAAAAGACAGCATTACCAGGCCCCTTTCTGTTACAATGAACTCCATCCCCTTCCTCCATCAAATCCAGTTTAAAGCTCTGGTAATTAATCTAGTCACCTTGCTCCCCAGAACACTTTTGCCCTATCTGTTCAGTCGCATTCTGTCTGATGCCTACAAACCTTCTCTGTCAAAGGTCTGCCCAAGATCACTGAACCCAAAACCTTGGGGGACAGAGGAGAGCATTACTTGCACTCCTGATCCCTTTAGCATCTTTCCAAGGGATGCAGAGTCCCTTTTAATATTCTTTAATTTCTTCATTGCAGTGTCCTGTGATCCTACTTGAATGACAACAAGTGGGTAATAGTAAAATGGCAGGTCTGACTCCCTGACTTTCTCAGTCACTGCAAATACTCTGGAAGGATAATCTCATCCTTTTTACCTCCAGAAATATGATGACAGACTTTACATGGCCCATTTTTCTGGACTAGCAGTCTGCGTCTGTAACCTCTTTAGCTCTTGCCTGTGAATTCCAAGAAAGAAGTGGGGAAAAATAAATAGTCCAGGGCTTAGAAATCTCTCAGACCCTTTCTGCTTTCCCTTCAGCAGCTCCACACAGCACTAAATCATAGAATACAATCGTATGTCTGGGGAGAAAGCAGTAAAAGAGCAGTTGTTAGAGAGGAAGAAGAGGTCCTGAGAGAATGTTTTATTTGTCAGAGAATCCAAACAGGCTGTCAGCTGCCCTGCTTCTCTTTCTCTCCACCACAGAAGATAATGTGATTTCTCTACGGAGTGTGACAGTGGCCATTTCTCCAGCATGGTTCTTCCTGGACGTACCTATATGTTGTCTGAAGACTTGTAAAGGTTTCTTTACTTAGGAAATAAAGTTGCTTTGGAAAGGGCAAAAGACTTAAGCCTTGTGAGCAGTTATTTTCGTGGTGCAATACTACCCGTAAGTGTGAAATGAAAATTGAAGCCCAAGAGAGGAAGACCCCAATAACTGCTTTAATTTGAGAAGAAGGGCAAAAGCCTAGATCTGTTTGCCACTTTTGTATTCATCCCTCTTGCCAGAATCCAAAACATTCTAAACTTCTACAAGAATGAAGTTAGTAATGAATGAAAGAACTTAGATATGCATGAAGAATTACAATGACTAGCAGAAAACTGGGTGTGCAAAATCTCATGTATACAAATAGGGAAGTAAGAAAACAATGACTACTTTTCCCAGAATGCACAAACTGTATGAGTGAGGAGCACAGACACTGCACTGCAGACAGTGCTTTTCCATCTTATTTTGACCACTGCACTAGGCAAGTGCTGATTTCTTCCTCTACTACTTCTGAGCTCAGTCAGTTCTTGGGGAGGAATATGGTGATTCTCTCTTACTTCAAGGGCACAGGAAAACATAGGAAGAGGTTAAAAAAAAGTAATAAAAAATTGCAGGATTCTGCTATGGAGATGTCTTCAAGCCTAGAATGGAAGTTTATTTCTTGATTTAGATCATTTCTTCTTTATCTGTGAAACCTCTACTGTCAAAGGTTTCTGATTTGAAAATGGACATAATACATTCATATATATCTAATACATGCCTAATTGAGGCACCAGCCTTCCCTCTTCGTCACACAGTAAGGAAGAGTTTGGGAGTGAAAAAATAATTTTCCAGCCACTTCAGTGTAAGGTGAATAGTAAGAGCTGTGTGTCCACTTAAGAGAACACAGTGTAGCTACGCAGAAACTGTTGTGCTCCAAAATCTGCAGACCTCTGAGCCTGGAAAATTTTGCACTTACCTCACTTGAGCTGATCCCCTGAGTTCAGTAGATCTCAAAATCTTCTTGGGGGATTTCACATCCTTACTAATATGCTCTCTCTTATATGGCTGTTCTCAGAGCTCTTCAGTTAAGGTATGGAAATAAGATGCCCTAATAGTTGATTCTTTGTTGAAGTGGATAGCTGTGAAAGAGCTAACAACGTTGGCACTAAGCAGAAGAAATGCAATTTTATTAACTAAATACATAACAGTAATTAAAAGAATTGGTCTTTGCAAACTTGGATGGAAGCTGCATTTGGTTTCTTATCTCTTACTGCAGTCTCAAAGTATAGATACTATTTCCAGTTAGAGTCCAGAGCATGGCTCTCTGTAAGTCCTGAATGCTGCCCTGGAGAAGTTTAAATTCATAGTGGAGTCCTGCTAGCTCTGTGCTGTTGAACTCCATCACCTCTATGTGCAGTGGGGAGTCCTATTGGAGTCTGCACTGAATATAATGAGGCCTGAGTGTGACAGAGGAGGAACAAGGCAAGTGAAATGATGAAAAATAGTGTCTCAAACATATTAAAATTGGAGGCCTTTAGAGAGCTGATCTTTGCCTTTACTGGGCAGAATGCATCTCCCTTCTCTTTATAAGGCAAAAAAAAAAAAAAAAAAGAAAAAATACAGTGTGGCTGATGTCTAAATGGGAGACCACCTGAGAAGTCCTATAATCACAGACAGTCATCCAAATGAGTTTCAAAAATGAATCAGCTTGAAAATCTACATATGCTGTTGATTTAACAGGAAGAGGATATTGTATCTAGAGAATTAGTCTGTCTATTCTTAGTTGTTACACTTGCGTGTGTGTTTTATAAGAAAGGAGTCAAAGCTGAAAATAATCCCAGGAAACTCCAAGCATGGTGGTGAGAGGAGACAAAAGTCCAGCTTTCCTTTGCTGAGGAGTATTCTACACCTCCAGAAGAGGGAATAGAAATATCTTAAAACAACGGGGAAAGAGTTCAGCCAGTTCCTCAGAGTTTTAAAATCCTTCATCACTCACTACTGTCCCACTTGATTTACACTAAGGCGAGCTAGCCTCGCTCAAGTGCTATGATAGCCAAATATGTAACAATAAAAAGCTAAAAAAGTCATAAAAGTTGTACACAGAGGATGTAACCAGCATAAACAGCTCTCAACATCTGTCTAACTCACAGAATAGGTGTCTGGGGCTGAGCGAGCAGCATGTCGAGTCAGAAAATAGCTATTGTTTGAAGAAAGTAAATTATATGCTACACTATGCAATCTAAATACGTAATTGTGCTAACCTTGGTGGCCCCCTACCCCCACTTTTGTACTTGTCTCTAGTAGAACATGACAATTTTGACCAAAACTTTGGAGTGTTTCTATTTTGGCAAAAGGTACTGTTTTGGGGAGGCAAGCTGGGTTGCTAAGGTACTAGGACATGGGAGAGACTGGCTCAAGTCTCTGCTCCCCTGCTTCAGGACACAGCTTTTCTTCCCGGACTTTTCCTGGCTAGTTAGAACAGGGACTAGACTCAGCTCATCTACATCTCTGCTCAGTGCCAAGAGACGTTTACTTTTGCTGTAGCAAAAGGGCTTCTCATCCAGCAGACTTCCCAAGTCCTTATTTGCAGGGCTCCCCTCAGTGAGTTCTCCCACTCTGTACACATATCTGGGATTGCCCTGACCCAAGTGCAGCACCTTGCTTTTAAACTTCTAAACCTTATTAGGTTCACATGGGCCCACTTTTTGAGCTTATCCAGGTCCCTTTGGGTGACTTCCCTTCCTCCTTTTATATTGACTGCACTGATCAGTTTAGTGTCATCAGCAAACTTGCTGAAGGTGCTCTCTATCCCCCTATGTAATTGATAAAGATGTTACTGAGCACTAGTTCCAAGATGGACCCCTCTGGTTGCAACTATCCAACTAATTCCCTATCCACTGAGTATTCCACCCTTCAAATCCTTATATTTCCAGATTAGGGATAAAGATGTGGTGTGGGACCACGTCAAAGGCCTTGCAGAAATCCAGGTGGATGATATTAGTTGCTCTTCCTTTTTCTACTGAAGCCATCACTCCATGGTAGAATGTCACCAGATATGCCCTTGGTGAAACCAAGGTAATGGATCACCTCCTCATCTTACATGTGCCTTAACATAACTTCCATAAAGATCTGTTCCATGATCTTCCCAGTCACAAATGTGAGGCTCACCAGCCTGTAGTTCCCCAGATCTTCCTTTCTACCTTTCTTAAAAATCAGAGTGATGTTTCCCTTTTTCCAATCACTGGGACTTTGCCTGACAGCCATGACTTTTCAGCTATCATGGACAGTGACTTGGCAACCACATTGGCAAGTTCCTTCAGGACGCTAGGATGCATGTCATCTGGCACCACAGACTCGCACACATTCAGGCTCATTGGGTGATCTTGAACTTGTTCTTCTCTTATAGTGGGAGGATTCTGATCCCCTAACACTTGCCTGGAGGTTCAATAGACTACATGTGTTCTGCAGCTTCAGCAGATGATGTAAATGTCTGTTTTTCATCTATGCATCTCCTAGTCATATTATATACAAACTTAATATTCCTGATTGCCATAGAAGCTAAACAAAGGTTAGAAATGATTCGTGTTGGTAGCAACCCTGGCGTTCCTGTCTCCATAGAATTGTTGTTTGAGAGTGGAATATTTACAGGCTATAAAGCCAGGAAAGATAGAAGAAAAAGATGAATGAAAACTCAGTTTAGAGAGTGTATCTGTGCATGTGCAGATGGTTACAACTGTGGTATACAGTTTGGGTAATTTTTTTCCAGGAAAAAAATACAAACAAAACAAAGCTGTGATAATGATTGCTGGAAAGGAGTGCTATGCATAAATTCTCACCATTGTTTAGAAATAATAAGGAATGGGTAGGACAAATCTGTGCATCAGAACAGATAGCTATGGGTAAGGCATTGCTTATGGCATGTAGTCATGTACCAAAGTTATGACTGAGTTAAAATTCCGCCTCCTTCCTTGACCGTATATCAGGCCTTCCAACTGTGTTTGATAAGGTCTGCCCAGAGTCTGGATCTGAGCTTGTGGCAGTGAGGTAGGAAAGGGTGCTTGCAAAGGTGCATGACTTTAAGCAGGAAGGATGTACTGAAGCTGAGTGAAGGTCAAGTGACATTGGAAGTCAGAATGGTTATTATTAGGGAATACTGTGAGAAAGGTAGACTGTTTTCAGTACTTTCTACAAATATTCATGATTTTTTTCAGTCAGAGGGTATAAAATATAGCTCAGATGAACAATTCTATACCAACATAAAAATCAGTGTAACAAGCCACAGAAAATTCAGAGATGACTGAACTGTCTATGCACCTGGATGAGCCCAAGGAACTGTATTTTCTGCCCCTATACATTCCTTTATCTAATATTCATCTGTTTTAGATAAACAGAAAAAAGAGGCTGGGGAAAAATCCTGTGAATTTTTCTTTGAGATTTCCTCCAGATTTCACATAAATTTATTTGCAGAAAATTAAGAGGAAAACACAATTTTTTTGATAAAAATAGAATCAGTGGAAAGACTTTGTGAAAGATGGACATTCTTAAAATATCTGATCTGAAATGTTTTCTATGTGGGAAAGGGCCTCTCTCTGATGGTTTTGCCTCGTAACTGGGGGAAGCACAGCCATCTGGGTTGTTTTTCTTTTGTTTGTCTGTTTTCACCAGTCTCTCATATGATGTATTCTGAGAACTGCCAAACGCTCTCAAATCTTGGGTGGCCTGGGCCTGAAACAATAAGCAATCCCAATTTCCCATACTGTTGCACTATGTAACTACAAATATATATATTTTTTTCAGTGAGATTACAAAAATCTTCTCTCCCCTGGGGAAAAAAAAAAGAAAAAAGAATCAAAATGTCTTTTTCTACTCATTCTGAGCATATGAAGTTCATGTCCGTAAACCAGAACCTGTATCACATGGTTTTTAATCAGTAATAACTGAGCAATGGGGAAATTGGTCACTGTACCAAAGATCTTAAGCTAAACACTTTCCTGGATATTAGTGATTGCTTCTTCATATATCCTCCGTGATTTCAAGTAGAGGCTGTAGTAAATAATGAATTGCTAATATTACTGCAGAAGCAACATCTTTTTAAACAGATTTCTTGAGTTTTCTGTGCATTTATTTCACGGGAATAAATTTTGTCTAAATATTATTGAAGAGATTTTGAAAATAAGCATAGCACATTGTTCTGGTGTTCATCTATTTATTATCTAATTTTAATATAAAGCTCATTGAGGAGTTAGAAAAGGATGTCGTTGTCAAGCAAAGGTAATTCCAAAATTTTATTTATTTATTTTTTATCTTGTTTCCAAATAAATAATTGCATCAATTCTACTCCTGAAATGTTGGAATTTCCCATGAAACAAACATCTGGGACTTTGACCGGGGCAGAGAATTATTTGAATAGAATTTTAACCATTCATAACACTGAGCAAATATAGTTTAATGCTCAGTGTGCCTCACTGGTGCAGGTAGGGAATGGAACAGTTGGCATCTGGTGAGAGGAAGAATACAACTTCTTTACTTACATCGTACTTGCTGGTATTTCACAGTAGCTATTCATGTCTTCAGATGGATGCTGAGCCCAGTGATGCCTCTGGGATTCTGCAGCTGAGTGTTGTGTAAGCTGAGGAGTAAGCACTGCTTATATGGCATGACAAGAATAAACAAATCTCACTGATTTTATGAGTTCCTGGCCTATGCTGGAGGCAGTATTTTGAAAAACAGAGCTGTATGTTCTGCTGCATATAGCTATCCCATGCCGGGTTATGCAACCAGAAACTTAATTGTTTCATTGTTTGCTTCAAGGCCTGTCAGAGATTGATCTGGTGTCTGTCTAGTCTACCTAGACTTCATCAAAGGCTTTGATGCAGTCTCCCACAGTATTCTCTTGGGGAAGCTGGCAGCCTGTGGCTTGGACAGGTACATGCTTTGCTGAGTAAACAACTGGCTGGGGGGCTGGGCCCAGAGAGTGTTGGTGAATGGAGTTAAATCCAGCTGGCGACTGGTCATGAGTGATGTTCCCCAGGGGTGAATACTGGGGCCTATCCTTTTTAATATCTTTATTGATGATCTGGACAAGGGGATTGAGTGCACTCTCAGTAAGTTTGCAGATGACACCAAATTGGAGGAAGTGTTGATCTACCTGAGGGTAGTAAGGCCTTATAGAGGGATCTGAATAGAATCGATCACTGGGCTGAGGCCAATGGGATGAAGTTCAACAAGGCCAAGTATCAGGTCCTGCACTATTGACATAACAACCCCATGCATTGCCACAGAGTTGGGGCACAGTGGCTGGAAAGCTGTGTGGCAGAAAGGGACCTGGGGCTGTTGGTCAGTGCTTGGCTGAACATGAGCCAACAGTGTGCCCAGGTAGCCAAGAAGGCCAATGTTATCCTGGCTTGTATCAGAACTAACGCAGCCAGCAGAAGCAGGGAAGTGATTGTCCCCCTGTACTCAGCATCTTGAGTACTGTGTTCAGTTTTGAGCCCCTTACTACAAGAAAGACATCGAGGCCCTGGACTGTGTCCAGCAAAGGGCAATGAAGCTCTGAAGGGTCTGGAACACAAGTCTTATGTGGAATGACTGCAGGAACTGGGATTGTTTAGTCTGGAGAAGAGGACACTCAGGGGAGACCTTATTGCTCTCTACGGTTCTCTGAAAGAAGTTTTGTGGTGAGGTGGGGGTCAGTCTCTTCTCCCAGTTAGCTAATGAGAGGACGAGAGGGAATAACCTCAAGTTGTGCCAGGGGAGGCTCAGGTTGGATATTAGGAAAAACTTCTCTGAAAGAATGGTCAGGTGCTGGAACAGGCTGTCCAGGGAAGAGGTTGAGTCACTGTCCATGGAGGTGTTCAAGAAATGTAGATGTGGTACTGAGGAACATGAATTAGTGGGCGATATTGGTGGTAGGTGGACAGTTGAATTAGATGATCTTGGAGGTCTTTTCCAACCTTAATGATTGTATGAACCAAATCAGACTGTACATGGGCAAGCTGTTTTTCTTTGATATTTTCATTTCAAGAATCTGGGTAAGGAAATGCCTTGTGATTCTGAGGAAGTGTTCATCTGCATAACGTAGAATCATAGAATAGTTTGGGTTGAAAGGGGCTTTAAAGATCATCTAGTAACTGCTCAGAAGCCAAATTAAATAAGCTAAGCATCAGTTTTTTTCAGTCAAACACAAAGTATTTGAGACTTGCTTTGAACTAAAAGATCAAACCAAATGCATCAGCACATTTCTGTTCCATGTTCAGATGTGAAAACCTCTTTAAAAGCAAAGGCTGCTTCTTAGGAAACTAATCAACTGACTTTTTGCTTGTGGTGTTATAGTGTGTTAAGTTCTGAAAAATGTCAAAGGCATGTGATACTTAGAATGAATGCAAACAATAGCTGTTAGCTAGGAATGCTTGTACGCATTCTGATGCTCAGGAGCAGCTCTGTCTCACGGTACATGCATGTTTATCTCAAGGGTTAGAATATCATATGTGGTGAATGCTGGCAAGAAGGTCCCTCTTCTTTACCCTAAAGCATTTAACAGCAATGAAAAGACTTCTGTAACAGCAAACATATTTTTTTTCTGTAATTGTGCTTAAAGTTCATCGATTATTTTTTGTTTATGGAAGTTATCTTTGTGGCTGAAAATAATAAAGATATTACCCATAACCCATTGGTGACTGGTTTACGTCATCAGTGTCTAAACTTGCAGCACTGGGAATCTCTCCTAATAGTGTGTGAAAGTGAGCATTAGGTATTGAGTAACGCTCTACTCAGACAACAGTTCAGTTGCAACAGATTTATGAGAGACTAGTCTAGTAATAGTTGCTGA